>DWLS01004486.1:0-13899 GCA_018246255.1 Pachliopta kotzebuea | reverse complement strand
CCCCCCCCCCCCCCCCCCCACCCGCCGCCCCCCCCCCCGCGTATAACCCCACCGGCCCCCCCAAAATCCCCCCCCAAAAAACCCCCAAACAAAAAAAAAAAAAAAAAAAAAAAAAAAAACGTTACAACAGTTCCGACGTAAAGTATAACGTCTCCTCAATCTGAACAGAATTCATAACTACAACAAGATTCGCTGTTCTTTTCTTCTCTTACACGATACTATCTTTTCAGGATTACATACTTATTTACTATATGTAAAAAAATACAGGAGTCTATACATCTATACGTAGATGTGAGCGGAGCTGCCGTCGGAGGGCAACACTCCCTCCGCCGGTTACGTTTGATACTGAAATAAGGTTAACGCTCCATTTGGAAGGTAGCTGGTCCCCCGGCGGCTGTTCACCCCCGGTACATTATCGGAACAGCTACGCGATGGAATTTTGTAACGAGGGTAATGTAGTGGCCGAGTTTGAATTTACCTATGCATGGTTTATACCTCGAAGGTTAAGAGTACGTATGTATTTGAGCTG
Source organism: Pachliopta kotzebuea (assembly GCA_018246255.1). Classification (NCBI taxonomy): domain Eukaryota; kingdom Metazoa; phylum Arthropoda; class Insecta; order Lepidoptera; family Papilionidae; genus Pachliopta; species Pachliopta kotzebuea. The sequence continues at coordinate 13,370 of DWLS01004486.1, read as the reverse complement.
AGACACCTGTTAAGGCGTAGCTCGGCGTAGCACTATAACAGTACCACCGCACCTCATATCGCACCCGGCAAATAGTAATGTTTAAACATTACTGTGTTCCAGTTTGAATGGTGCTGTGTGCTAGTGAAATTACTGGTGTAACGAGACGACGAACCCAATGTTGTGCTGTGTATACTATCTTTACTAGCGCTATGTTACAAGCGCATCACTTACCATCAGATGAATGTCTTGAATATAAAAAACATTATGACGTAAATGTATAAATATATTAATAAAATTATTCTTACTTATTTTCAAGTGATTAAATGTAGTATTAGAATTTAATTTCATTTGAAAGTTAACTAAATGCGTACTTTAGTATTAGCGGGTAAACTGTATTTGGAATTAATGAAAATTGTAATTGAGCCTGTTACCGGTGAGCGCTAGTAACAAGGCTGCAGAGGCTGACGTGTAATGACGTCATGAAATGATTTTCATTGTCCACATTATATCAAATTTCACAAACTTCACCTGTCAAAGGGCTCTGACAATCGAACCTTTTGTTCCGTGTAAACATAAAATCCACAGCCTGCCGCGCGGTGCGGTGCCTGAAGGTTTATTATTTCCTTTTTCATAAAACGTAAAAGCCGGCGGGGCTACCTTTATACCCGTCCGGGTTGGCTGCTGCCTGATCGCGGCTGAACCGACAGCTGTATGGAACGGCGAGCTGCAGTTAACGTGCGCGATGACACGAGAAAACATCTCCCTCAAACACAACTAAAACTTATACTTAATTAAAGATTATTAACATAAGTATATAAATATATCACGTTTCTGAAATATAAGACGTATCTTAAAATTCACAACAGTATTTCTAATTTACATAAACATAAACAGCAACAGCTCTGCCGCAGAACACGGAGACTCGACTGAGGAGGCGGCGGGTGTACAGGGTCCCGCCCAGAGTATTTATATAGGAGCTTTCATTAAAATTCACCGGTAAATTCTTAGCGAATTTCATTAAATTCCTTCAAAAACAGACAAAACAATATTTACTTCCGCCAATAATTGTGTTATTTGTACATTTGTATAACTTATATACAAATAGGTGAGTTTTAATGGACACTATTACTTTGGTAAATATGTTGTTAAATGATCAGCAGTCAGAAAATAAAGCTTGGTAAATAAATGTAAAATTACTTATAACGAAATAAATTAACAATAAAGAAGAATTAACTAAAAGTATATAATCTGTGTTAAGTAGCGGTGATATCGTGAAACTTAAAGGTAGGAGCAGTAGCCGGCAGCAGAACCGCGGAGATACGGATGTACTGGATAGCCGCAAGCGAACTGGGGGCGGAAGCTTTGCTTGTGAACCGTCTTCCGGTACTAGTTAAGAGAAACCTTTATAACGTTTTCATATATCTTTTGATTTTCAATATTTTCATTCAAAATAGTCCATCCCCTAGAAGTATTAGCATTAGCGCACGGAAGTGGTACTTCCGGCGACTGTGTACCGTCGTTTGCTTCACCGGCGAACATGCCCAGGTGACCTGCTCAATGTCTCCAGGAACCCTAGACCCCCTGCCCCCGGAACCTAACCAATACAACCCTCCGCCTCGATCTGCTTCACAACTACGGCGCCGCTTCTAATTACATTCCCGTTGGAAGTCCTTTTTGTAATCTCCGATCCGTAATACGTTTAATTACATCCATTGTACGTTACAGTCGGCGGCTCATTGTCAACTTGATTCAAAGCTTTGATCTGTTAATCACGTAAACATGTCGCGGCGTTTAACAAGTGATAGTAATCACTGCTACAAACTCGTGATATTATTATCCTTAAGGGCCTTCGTACATTTTCACGAGATCCCCAATTATTTATTCTATATATTAATAACCACAAGGAACCATGGCATTGACTTTGCGGAACTCTTGGACAAAAATATATGTTTCAAATCGTATTTCTACACGAGTAAATATTATTTTTCTATTCTAATATTCAGAGAGAAAACCAGACATTGCGTCTGGCCTACTATTTCTCGCGTGATTTGTTGGAACAATGTACTCGAACAACAAAGGGCACTCCGCGATACTTGACGGGAATGCTGTACGCCCGGATCAGCTATGTTAGGCTCGCCACGCGCACACAAACATCGTGTGGCAAATGTTTTAACGTTTGAATTTTATTTCTTTCAACTTAAAGCTCGTACTCGTTCTCCTTTATCGTCATACTGTGCACACAGCGGCCGTGATCCTCACTTTAGTGCAGTACTGCGGGCTAGCTTCACAGCCGGGCGTCATTCTCCGCGCACTGCGGCTTCTTTGTGCACTTGTGCCCTTATTCACAAAATTAAATCAAACACTAAATACATCACTAGAAAGTTTCGGAACTATGAGTCCTCATTCTGCGAAAATCGTACTGTAAATAGTAATTATACAGCCGCAAGTACCCGGCAATAGCTATGGGGTGGGGACATCTGTCGGCTCCGTTCCCCCGCGACCCCGGCAGCCGCAAAGAGGTCGAAACGTCGGTATAATGAAATAATTAAGTAAACCTGATAAAATGCATAATGTATAAGTTTATTAAATAAGCAAAGCATATTAAATATCATTGTTAGGCAACCGGAGGGAGATAATATGTTTATAAGGAGCTAAGTATTCCACGGGGAATGCCGGGAGCGAGCTGTGCGACGCGCGCACTCGGCCGGCTGTTGGTTTTGGTGCAAGTACCCTCTGCCGCGGGCGGCGCGATAATTAATTAAAAGAAATGGGGAAAAATGAGGGAAATAATAAATATTTGTCAAGGTGCGGTGTCGCATGGGAGAAGTCCCACGAGGGCGCAACCTCGCGACAGCCCGACGACAAACATTCATTTAGGAGTGAGGACCGGAAAATCACTTGGAAATACTAATGCTTTTTATAAAAAGGGACCAATAAAACAACTATACATTCTACCGCATTTAAGTATAAAGGGGAAGATAGACGGAAAGATAAAGGTCGGTCGTAGAAAGAAATCATGGATAGACAATATAAAAGAGTGGACCCACATGAAGATCGTCTCACAGTTGTATTATCTACCAAACAGCAGACATGTATTCGCAGAACTAGTTTCAATCTTCACTAGTTTGAGAAGTAAATGAAAAAGATGAGAAACCCAACGCTCAAATGCAACATGGTAATGAGGTCAGATTGGTCAATCACTCTAAGCCACTGCTAAGTCATGACAACGTAAGACTACACTGCACAACAAACAACCACTAAGTTAGAGGTGCTACAATCTCCTACCTTGCTCCAACGGATTACTAGTTTTTCCAGAATTTGAACATACTCTTACAACACAAAACATTCAACTCCGTTGCGGAAGTTCAAACCGCCCTCAAATAGTTTATTGATTCTCACCCCTATGACTTTTTTAGTAAAGGGATCAATGAATTACCTATAAGATAACAACAGTGCATAGTTTGATTAAATTAATATATTTTCCAAAAGAAATAGGACTTTGTGTTCCTCTCGTACAAAACACCAATTTCATATGTAAGGAGGTAAAATTTAAAATAATAAATAATTTTGTGAGTTAGCGATATATATATTCATGTAAAGGAGTACGTTCACACACAAACACGGCGTCACCTGCGGGCAGGGATTGCGTATGGAATATTGAACATTATAATACTGAATATCAACAATAAAGTACTGGACCTGCAAAAAGTTTTTAACGTTATCATATATTCAGTTCACAGACAAGATAACTGTGTATCCGGTGCTTCCACACCCACCGCCGAGGTAGCTTCGTCTGGGTTGTGGCAGCATCAGCGGAGGTTGGCCATCACATTTAACATCTGCCCACAGCTTCCGACATCAGGCGGAGGTGATCAGACCTGCCAGGTTAAACAAATACAAAACCAAGATACACGTTAAAGAAAAATTTGAATAGACACTCCTAGAAGCAGTAGAAACATTAGATTAGGTTTAGGTTAATGGGCCGTGAACTCCGTGGTCCTCGTGCCCAGCATCAGGTGAGCTGTATAGTTCGCAAGAGACGAGTTAACGCTATCACCTTCAGAGAATATAACCTCTAACATCAAACAGTGGCCTTCTTTCAGTTGGAGCTTTAAGTGACTGTAAGCTCAATGTTAAAACATAATGTAAATGTAACCCCAAAGCCGTGGTTCGGTAGCGTTCACTCTTCATTACAGACGACTGCAGAATTTCCGGCGGACATTATTTACAATACGATACGCAGCGCAGTAAATTATTTTAGAGTTGATTTACAGCAAATAATGTAATGGGTATCCCATTACCAAAGTAATCAACGTTATACAACATTACGACCGGATGTTTATTTCAAGGGGTACAAACTTGTGTGAAATTATCAATTACACTGGTGGTAGGTTTTGTTACTAGAGACCGACTATGTAACTACCACCGCAGCTCCTATTTTTACAGCCAAGTAACGTACAAATATTACCATCTTCCGGTTTAAAGGGTGTTATATTCTAATGAAATTACTGAGATTATGAGACTTAAGAGTTTACGTGTGAAGGCGACGAGCTCAATGTAGTGCAGCGTATACCATCTTAACCAGCACCACGTTGTTATGAACAGGCGCATCACTTAATGTCGGGTGAACTCCTTACTCGATCCGTCGTCAAATCGAAAAAAAAAGAGAAAGTTTCATCACGAGTGCGTCGGGAGGCGGCGCATGCGCAGAATTAAATATTTGAATATGAATTTGTACGACGAAACACAGCTTTTATCAATACTATCTATCGTCAAATAAATGTTAACGATTTCATTGAACACATTCCCGGATATTCAGATCGATCCACGTGGCTCCGTAGACAACACCAAACTTTTATTAAAACGAATCTCTAGTAGAGCTTCGAGAGCGTTTGCTTTTACATTTCTGTTGATTTTGTACAGCTCGGGAGTTACGAACGGAATTGAAATCCGGGAAACAAAGGAGGAGGAGGGGCGGGATGTCGGGGATATAACGCCGGGAGTACTTTTTGCTTTGGCCCATTCTATTACTGCTTAAATCGCTACAGGAACGCGCGGCGGGCCCGTGTGTTATACAACGCGGGCAACTCTTGTATATCTTTTAAACTCATTAAATATCCTACCGGTATCGTATTGAACGGTTGATATACTTTGTCATTTTGTGTCTAATTAATATAGAACAAAACTTGATTTTATTTAGCTAAAACTGAATGTAACATATTTCAAAATTAACACCATCACAAAAAGCAATGTTATTGAAGATTTGTATTGATTGATAGTGTTTGAAGAAAACAAATTTCGTTATATTTCTGATATGTTAGTGGGCTAGAAGTTTTCGTATAACCCACAATATTTTAATAAGCAATAGTTAAATTTGATATTACAAGGTGAACTTACACGACGGGATCAAAGCCGCGCTTATAAACTCAAACTATCAAATTTATCGCTTACCCGGTAACGAGGGGGTGTTAGTTCCACTTGTTATATTAAACACAACGCCGCATGTTTTGTTACAAAATGGCTTATTTTATACTTACCTTAATGTCCTATTTTCGCAATTAATGAATTTTTCGGTTGAAATAAGTTGGAGCGACGAACAAGGACGAGAGTACTGAGTGGCGGCCGCTTCGTGGTGCGGTCGGTCGGCCCTGTCGGCGATAACGAGACGCACGGGGGTTGAGGGGAGGGGAGAGAAGGGAAGGGGAGGGGTTGGGGAGGGGGTGATCGGTGCACCCACCACCGGAACTGCGATGAGTCAAGTTATATAAATGTATTTTCAAAGAAAACTTACACAAGCCCCCAATTTCATGGGCAATCGATCCCGCCGCGCGCGACTCTCCGCCGGGGGAACTTCGCAACTTTGCCATTTGTAAAACAAATCACTTAAATTGTACTAAGTAATTTATGTTACAAGTGAAAATCCGACCGGAAGCTATTGTTACTTGAAGGTCTTTTGCGTTAAAGGTAGCATTGTGAAGGTCAGTCAGCGCGGAGCGTTTCAAAAGTCGTCGCTTTGTAATTTTAAAAACAAAATGTTTGTAAGAAAATTCATGAAACGTTTTAAACATTAACCTAAGTTTATTGTATGTTTGCAATAAATTGCTGAGGCAAGTGTTTTGTAGGTGGAGCACAATCTATTAAATATTTCTAGTATTTAAGAGATATATCTAAATTAATATATAATAATAACAAACGATACATTAAGAAGATACATTTAAAAGTTCTTCTGAAAGTGATCACAATATAGATATTTCAAGTTTTCTAATAGATCTTTGTCATTTGAGAAAATTACTTCCGTACATTGTTTGGAAATGTTTGCGTCCGGAAATGTCAGTCCGATCGCCAAAAACTTCTCAATGTATATGAATCTTTGATGAACTAAATCTCCTTTATTCTCCCCTATCACAACTTAGTGCACAAGTAATGTACCGCTGCTTAGGCTACGAGAGAAACGTAGAGTGAGGAGCGCCGTTTAGTTTTTAATCTTAATGATCTTACCTTGCGGGAACTTTCAACCTTTAACTACGTAAGAAATGGGCCAAACACGAGTAGGTCAATAAACTTTAATTAAAAGTTAGATATTCTTTACTAAGTTGAACCGCAACTTACAAACTTTACAGGCAAGTAAGCAAGTTTAGTTGACCTAGTTCTCACGATCAGCTTCAGCTGATCTGGGATGAGTTTGTAGTAGAGACGTCTAATAATTTAATTGTAACACAACATGAAAAGTAAATTAAAACAGAAATAGACATTTCATCGTCGGGATCATCAATTCAACTGATTGATGTCCACTGCTGGATATCTCCTGTAATGTATTCCATAAAAAAGTACATTTTAGATGTACATAAAATATATAAAAGAGAAGCTAACTGCGGTGGCCGGAGTCCGTTTTATTCTGTGACTTAAAACTATTCTGTTCATATATTACAAAAAAAAATATATTTAAAAAAAATCTTCAACGTTTGGAAAAAACAAACTAGTTACATAATAGTGATTTTAATGCAGAATCGGCTACTAAACAGGCGCGGGCCTAATGCGGACTCGAACCCGGCACCCAACGAGATTACAATTATTTCACCTGGCCATAATACAATAATTAAACAAGTAGTTTCCTAAATTTCGTCCCACTATAAAAACTGCGCAAGCTACGTGACCAGAGAACCAAAGCTGGAACCTGTGCGTATTGAACATAACTGTTTAACCGCTGCGCCGGGAAGGCAGTTGACAACAAATTTGAAACGAAAATATCCAGATTTTCGTTTCGCATGGACCTCTCCTCCGACCATGGAGCACCAGCTTAGGGAATCTGAAACATTTACCGTTAAAGTTCCTCCGCCCCGTCTGTCAGGGTAAAAGCAAATCATTCAATAAATGAATTAACAGTTTGTTTATGATATTTAAATGCAGCAATAATGAAAACAGTTAACAGTTGTAAAGGCTAGAAGGTTTTTCCAAAGAATGAGTAGCCAATCAATGGAATCAGCTCAGGGTGTAGAGCCAGCTATCAGCTCAGACTGAACTGGCTCTGTCTTCATTAGTACGTACAAACTAACACTAATGCTACGATCTTTACTTAATGTTTCGGTATCCTCTGATTCTTTCCTCGGACGAGGTTCATGTCCAGCATTGAGCAGCAGGCTCGTTTCCTTCAAGTAGCTATTCTTATCATAAGTAAAGGTTAAAACGAAGAGTAAAATTTGCACTGAAACTTAAGTGTTGTATGCGAAGTGCTCTCCAGCTGCTCCAAGTGTCTAACTGAACAGGTTCCGGCCGGACGCGGGGCAGCGGAACATCCTCTTGTGCCACTTGTTAAGTTGCTCGTTTCCAGTTGTTTATCCGCGAATCTCTCCTTTGGCAGGTCTTTCAAAATTTCTTCTTATAAATTTGGATTTATATTTGAACCTGACAATACCTAATCGTTGCTAAGGGATTCTATTTTCAGGTTTTTCATATAAGTCTATTTCTAATAAATATATTTCGTCCATTTCAGATCCTCCTACGAGTATTTTATTCAACGAAAAACTTTCTAAAGAGAAAATGTTCCTTAAAAAATATATTCTTTATTATCATTGAGACAGGTTTTCACAGAGAAATTTCGTTGAGAGTGAAGCTTCGTAAATCACTGTTTCAGAGAAATTTACTTCTAAGAACCATCAATATGGAATGAGAGAAGGTACCCAAGGAGCTACAGTATGGAGTCCTTCAAAAACGGCATGATAAAGATCTTCCGGATTTCATCAGTGGTGCCAGTTCAAATTCTTGTTTGCGGCTTTAGTGGTATAAAAAATATTCCGTATATATTGCAAAAATAAACCTTCATCGTGTTTGCCCCACATTGCGCGTGTGTTATTTTATCGGCAGTTTAAGTTGACAGTCGCCGTGTACTTACTTCTTTAATGTTAAGTCGTAATTTTATCGTAAAAAGTTAAGTACGGACATAACCGTTGTAGTGTAATAAAGAAAACGCCTGACAACTAAGTTACGCGATGCCCCGCGGGGATACAGGCAGCGTTTGAATATACGAGCTCTCAGGCTTGATGTTTACACACCCTCACCCCCTGTAGTAGTAGCGACCTAGCAGTGGTGTGATGACGTTGCGGTGTTCTGGTTTGTAGGACCCTGCTGCTGCGTAAGTTATGCATCCTAAGTACCTCGCACCGCTAAGGGCGAACTTGTCACTTATCAGCAGGGAACGGGCGGTCCACCTCTACACTTCGTCAGCAGCGAAATCGTAGTACGAAGTGATATTCTGACGAAAAGAACACGTCGGTTAATCTCTAAAGTAATGTCCAATGTTAAGTTTAATGTTGGATCCTAAGTCAATATAACTGAGACAAAGTTTGTATAGATTCTGTCCAAGCACTAGACTAATATTTACCGTTTACCGTTGGCTGCCGCTGACGTCACTTTGAACCCCCACTCCCCCCTTCACTCCCTACCGCCCTCTTACTGCCAGTTTGCTGCTCCAGCTTAGCTTCTGTAAATTACAGCAAACGTACTCCAACACATAGTTATTATATAATTTATTAACGGGCTCCGCGCCCAAGTTTAAGTTTAATCAAATATTAGGCCCGAGCCGGTCGGCGGGGCTACGATAATAGACTTAAGAGTTACGTTTAAGTAAACCTTCCACTTGCTACCGACTTGATTAAATTCGGCAACTTAAAAGGTGTTAGTGGCTCGAGAGAGTTACTCGAGAAATATTTTAGTGAATTCGTAAATTTAAGCGGTTACGTAATAAAGTTATATTGATTGGTTCAATATAATGCAAACGAAGATGTTAGCGAAGCGTGCGCTCTATACATCTTTCTCTTTATTACAGGTAATATTATCTGCTTTATATACCTTATGTTTAAGTACTAGTATTTCGATTTCGCTTTGTCCGTAAAACGGAAACATCATTACATAAACACTTGTGGGCCCAGCCGACGATATTTTATGGCCGCATGTGAGGTTATGACCGACGCTCGAAGATTGGATAAAGCAATAGCCGTAAAAATAACACGAGGCCACCGGCTCTGTTACAACGGAATCGAGGGATTACTGTGGTAACGAGATTTGGGATCTTGACACCTATATGTATACGGTAAGTAATGAGGAGTGCATTGCGAAGCTGTGGGCACGCTCACCACACACCTTTTTCTCCTCGTTAATTAATGGTTGTATTGTCTTAACAATAATTTATGGAATATCAATTCTATGTAAAATTACAGACTTAATGACGGCCGGTGATCTATTTCTCCTTCGGCTACGAATTGTTGGTTGAACGAAATCGCCGTCCGCCTCCGCTCTGTTTTCGTGCGGTCGCTGATCATCTTCACCAAGCTGATCCTGGCCTGTCAAACTATTTGGATGTGTCATTTTAATTAATTATAACTTATTACTTCCAACTTTTGTTACTTATATTACTTACTTTATTATCTTGTAGTTGTCTGTCACTATAACAAAATTAGAAGTCTTGCATAGATACCGTCATGATATGTATACAGCAAAACGTTGTTTCACTTCCGTCCGAGCTAAACCTACATTACGCAATTTGAATATTCTTCTTTAGGATAATCGTTTAAGTGAATACGTGAGATGTAAGCTTTTATACATGAGCTTACATTTATTATAGTTTTTATATTTTTGCATTTTACATTTTATTATAGTTTTTATATTTTTGCTAATAAAAAATGTTACCCGAATGAACATACCGTATAAATATAAACATGTATATAATCAATCGTTTAATGATGTGTATTGATATCAATGTTATATTAGTATAGAATAGAATCTAAAATCATTAAAATCTTGATAATTCGCGTAAATAATGCACAAAGTTCAGTTAAACGTGAATATGAGCCATATGTATACAAGTGCGCGTGCGCATGCGGCTTCGTTTGAGATAAAACTTTAAAAGCAAAGACCGCGAGCTGCGATAAACTACTTTACTACGTGGAAAGTAGGCCATAAATGGAGAGATACGATATATACACATAGCGGGGCTTTTACAACTTTGCTGATGGTGTGAGGATATTTTATTTACTGTAATGTGAAAGTAAATGTTACCGACTGGAAGTAGAAAACATTATAACGACAGGACGAGTCATCTTCAGAAATAACGAATAGACGAGTAAGACAGAATACTACCAATAAATGATGTTGCTTTCTGCTGCAGCGGATATTATAAATAACGAGGAACAGAACGAGAAAAAGTTAAAAATTTTTTTACATAATGAGATTTGCAAATTAACAATGTTCATGTGTTGATAACGAATGACATATGGTGATATATTTGAATATAGATAAATTCCTTTCAAACAGTCAAGTAATTGGATAACCTATCTGCTTAGCTGATAAAGGACATATTAAAATCAAGGAATATTTTGCGCAATTGTTTTTAACGATACTTTGCATGCAGAATAAGATTTGGCAAAAGTTTAAATTTGGAGAGGAAAGGAAATGCAAAAAAGGAAGGTATGCGCGTGTGATATATATACAGAGGACACGCTGCTTCATTACCAACCTAGTTGTTAAAAACGGTGAACTCTTCCATGTCGCGTGCACAAACAACTTCAACATTGGAAACGTCAATAAATACGAAGTAACATTTTGATGGATGGAACGAAGTTGGTAAAATGTTATTCGTGAAGTTTTGCGCTCAGAACAATTTCAATTTAAACTTTCACAAGTTTTTGTTCGCATTCCGCCGTAATAACCGGTTACGAGCCTGCAACTTGCTGCAGCTCCTGTCTCCTTCGCTCACTCTTCGCGAGTTCACAGTTCATGAATTTAATATGTTCTACTCATTTACAGAGAAATATCTGTGTTTTCAAAGCGTCAGGGAAGTTTTTCAAACTCGTAGCGTTGGTGCTTCTTTACAAATCTTGCTGCTCATCAATAACCTCGACTTGTTCACGAGTCGCTCGCCGTGTGTGTACGCAGCATCATAATTTACTGATGCTGCCAGCCCTTGTCACGCTTTTTTTCCCTGCCGTATACCGTACGATTGCGTGTGAAACATCAAAGCTGTTACTAAGTTATATCTTTTATTACAATCATTCCAGCCTTGCTGTAAGTATGACTGAGTGACATGAGTCAACACGCGGGTCGACACACAAGCGTATGCCCTTCGCACTTACGATTTCAGGCTCGCGGAGGTTGAGTCCCGTTGGTGCTCATTACGACGACACATATCTGAGCAGGTGAAGAGCTGCTGCGAGTTGTGTAAACTATTGTTTCCTGTACTAATTAAAATAAACATTAAATACCGTCCGTCGGGTAATTGCAAATACGTTAAGCTATTTAAAATGACGTGTTATCGATTTACGTTGAGGACACAAAGTGCTGGAATGGCGACCACGCAACGAAAAGTGCAGCGTGGGCAAACCTTCCACTCAGTGGAGGGACGAAATATAAAGAAACGCTGGGAAACACTGGACTCGGGCAGCGTAAGATCGTGTCGTGTGTCTTACAAGAGACAATTAATGACCATTGGTTGAGATGTTGATAACAATGATTGCCTACGACACCTTCATTTTCAAAATTAGGTATGCGTTAAAAACGAAACCTTTTATAAAGATAATAAAAAGCAGTATCTCCGTCGGACGGTATCCTCCGATCAGGAAGTCCGATAAATGTATTATCACCTAAAACGGACCTACATACATTTCCAGTTACCCAAGTATACATAACATAATATGCTGAATTGAAGTCAAGTTTCCAAGTATGTAATATTTCTTATTTGATTCTAGTTCCGTTTCAACTACAACTCAGCTCCCAGTTCAGAACTACGACTCGTTGCAAATTGGTTGTTCAGGAACTGCGGCGGCAGCGCATTACAAACTTCTGCCCTCGACTGCATTCGTTTGAAAAATACTTTCTGAAGCACTTCGCTCATTTCACTAGCAATCAAGAAACATGTTTTTGTACAATACGTTTCGATCTGCTAGCGAATTTGGCGTAAATTTGATACAGTACGTGGAATCTCATCGGGTTGATCGAATTATTTTGACGAATAATGGTTTGCGGCGTTGCGTCGATTCACATGAAAACTAATCATTATTTTAATTTAATTATTATTTCGTCAATGAGAAAATTCAAATTAAGCTCGCAATTATTCTTTTGTCAGTGTAATTGTAAATTGAGATTTATTTTTGGTCCATCGGAAGCAGGAGCGACGGAACCGGCGGAGCCTTTAATTAAACCCACATCAAAATTCTCCGCCGTTAACAAATTACTGGCGATGTTTGGCGGGGCAGCATGCGCATGCGCAAATACTTTAAACATTTATTATGATAATGACAGATTTACCTTGTAGCGAGTGACCTCCAGCAGTAAGACAACGGAGCTCCTGTGGGAAGGGCTACCAGACTACGGTGCACTCTGCACATCAATAATAAGACAGGCGCTACGGCGCCATTCCAACTTACATTCCGTTAAGCAATTTTCATCAAGAAAAACCATTGAAAAATATTTCTTTATTATCCATTTGACCTTTTTAAATTAAATTTTGTAGATACGTATAGAAATCACGAAGTCATCGAACCTCCAAACAGATATTCTCATCTATTAACTCTTTTACAAATGGTAATTGAACATTAGATATTAAAAATAGTATCACAAATATGCCTTTTATTAAATCTGACTGAAAATATCGTGTGGCCGAGCGGAGAGCAGTTCATTGCGATATTTCGTGTTCGGTTTGCAACCGGCGGCGGCCGCGGGGGGTGCCAAATGTAACTACCGCCGCAAAGTGCCGATTCCGAAAGAAATATATTTCCGAATGGGCTACCGCAGGAACACTATAATATTAATGAATACCCAACCTGTTGTGACTATCCCTTTCTTCCATAATGAAAATTATCCTTATAGAATAATTATCACCATACTTTATGTGACCAAGA
>DWLS01004485.1:0-13899 GCA_018246255.1 Pachliopta kotzebuea | reverse complement strand
GACGCGAATACGTCACCCACAGAGCGCTCGTGTAGAAGGATTGACAGTAGGCTTTAAAAAGTGTTACTTTCACTTCCTAATATAGAAAGAAGGTATAAAAAATTAAAATATTTACAACAATCTACATTAGCAATTCTAAAGTTTTCGCTAATTTAATTAAAAATTAGAGGAAATGTAGTTAGTTGCCTTTAACAGCAATTGTCTAGAGTATTGAGTAATTTATCGGTCAATAGGACACATAGCGGAGCCATCGTTAAGTAGGGTTTTTCTTTCTTGTAGTGTTAACTATTTTTAGGTCTACTAGGTAAAGTTGAATTTAAGGTTTTATATATTATTCTGAGGAATATCACGACTACTATCAAATATAATGGAATAAATTTTTTACTTATAATAATACGCATTAAAGATATTTATATAACGATTCATTATAAAAATAAGTAAAAGTGTACGTGCTTTATCAATATTTTTGTTCAATAAAATATGTGGAAAATAATTATATAATTCATCACATATCTGCATACGTACATGAATAAAAGTACATTAAAATCAGGCACAAAGCTTAGAGAAACGCGTACATAATTACCCGACAAGTAGAAATATTTGGTATATATTATCCTAGTGTCCAATTAGGTCATCAGTATCGTGCGTATCCATTGGTTCACATGTAGAAAATAAGCATTCACTCATAAATATTTATAACGTATACAAAGCCGTCTTTGTACACTTACCCATTCACTCAGAATTATAATGGCTGTCACATAAGGATCCCGAACAAGAGACGAAACGGCTCGCATTACGGAAGATAAAAGATTCTCGCTATGGTTTTGCTTAGTAACCGACACAGCGAATGTTGCTAATTAAAATGGCACAGAAAAGAGTTTGTCTCAGGAATTTCAAATAGTGAAACAAATCAGCAACCAAAATCTTTGTTACTTCATCCATTAAAATTTACAATTATTATCTGTGATTTTTGCAAACGATTAGAGACCATAATAATGTATATTAATAAGAATTCAATTGCGCCGGCCGATATCGTTGTTTACAGCATCGTATTTCCCGTTGTGTTGGTAGCTGGTCACAAATCATACGGTAGCTGTACAGTTAGTTTACTATGTCCGACGGCATAGTTGACATTTTTCAATTAGAACCCCGTAACCTTGTTCACATCGGGGACCGTTCCATACCCAGCCCTAACAACTACTTTACATTGTTTGCCTATTATACATCATTGCGAATTGAAGCTTTTAACCGCCGACAGAATTTGACATCGTTTTTATATTAAAATTCGAAAACCCTTTTTACTTATTTATTTTTCAAAAAACAGTCGTCGTATTTACAAATAGTTTATTAAAATATCAGCCAAGACATGTTTTCGATAATTCACAACATCTTTCTCCATCGAAATCAGGAGATAAAAAAGACGTTGAATATACATAATACATCAACGTAAGTCTAGTGGTTACACATAAGTTTCTTATAAGGAACATGGCTCTTAGCGCGTGTAGAAGCGATCTTCAGTTGCTTTAACTATTAAGGAATTACAACAAGGATATTTACTCATATAAAAAACTTGCCAAAAAGAAACTTAATTGTTATAGCTTTAAATAATATTCTAATTACTAACTGAGCGAAACAAATTTCTGCATCCGGAACTGTGAAATCGATAAATAACAATCAAATTTATTGTAACGACAACGCCGACGAGGCATGGCATCACGTAACTAATAGACATAGTTCTTTAAGAAATTGTAACTTAATAGTCTTGCTTGTAAGATAAGGTTCAACGACTGACTCTAGCGACATCTAATCGAATTATACTCATCACCAAATAAATAACAAGCTAACGCTTCAATGACAGTTTTTACGCATGGTTCATTCACCCTAAATGCAGCCTGCTGCCTCCGTCATTTAGTAGGATGAGACTAATAAACTAGAAATTGGTTAAACGATAAAAAACACCGATGAATTTTTGAAGATAAAAAAGGTTTAAGTTTAAAACGTAAAAGCATTTAAAAACGATTATTCAGTGCGAATGGATAGGCTTTTAAGTAATTTATGTGTTTACAGAGACGGTTTGTTGGAATAGCAGAGACGTCTACTGGTTGGTTATGCTTTATGAGAAAAGCGGGAAGGAGCGAATCTAAAGGTTTATGTTTGCTGTAAATTATGCATATTAATATAAACTTATATTGAGAGATAACTAATGTGAATGCATTAGATTAACAGGATGTTAGCTAGCTGTAATTTAATTTGACGTATGTCTGCCATTATACCGTCCACTTTTGCCTTTGAGTCTTAATTTTCACAATCCCTTCTGGAAAACCTCTATCTATAAAATAGTACTTAGTTTATTTTTGTGACAAACACTAAAAAATTTTCGTTTTTTAATTTTAATAAAAACAAAATTAAATATTCAAAACTGATTTTCCAATATTATTTATTCAAATTATGTAACTACTGAAAAATAAAATAGCTATGCATTTATATTTACTTAAGTGAAGAAATGTCTTAGAATCAATATTAACAGGTTATCGACCCGACTTCTTCCGTTTAAACACTTGTGAAGGACACGGTTAATGCAACATTGTCTGTAAAAGTAAATATTATGAGAGTGCATACTGCGGACGAAACGAATGCGAAGGCATCTAGTGTACATTGGAGGCACCTGATTAAATTCCGATAACACACGCCAATTTCAGTGGAAGCGCACGCATGTACACTTTTCAGCTGCCGTTATCTAATACGAATTTACAGCCTCAGATTAAAGCGGCTTAAAACAGTGCAACATTGGTCCGAAGAGCCGGCGAGGCGCTTCGATAATGGCTTCTTTACGTAATGGCGATAAAAAGACTTCCTCGTATTGCTCACGTGAGAATATTGCTCGGCGTCGTCGTGACATTGACAGATGGAGTGCAGATGCCGTGACTGCATAAACCAAACATCTAGGTAATCTGTTATGGTTTCACTCATCTAATTTGGTTTTACTGATTTCATAATTTACGCTGTGTGAAGAATGATCTATTCTAACACACCTTTTTAATGAAATTCTCAAACTTTATGATACAACGGCCATACTTAATTGTAATAATTCATATGCGAGATGGTAAACAGTTATCTTAGTAAGTTATTAAAGAAGTAAACTAATTTAAAAATTTTGACGCGTTTTCAATATATTTTAATAACTAATAAAATATTAAGATGTATATATGTTTAATCTTGGACATATTTAAATCACATAAAAATTAATGTTTAGAAATAAATTCGTTGTATCTGAGACTACAGATATGAAAATGGACATCCAATAAATTTAATACCTGCTGGGTACCGCTAACATATAGCCATATTGATGAGTTGTAGTCATAATTTATAATATGCTATTCAGCATTTAATGTTGAACAATTTATTGATCATTGCACTATAGGTTTATTGGTGAACCATAAAGGGGATAGATCGACTTCAAACATAAACTCTGTTAAAAGCATTAGAAATTAATTTGTATTGAATGAGCGATAGCTGAACATTGTTATTCGGAGAAAACTTATAGCTTCTTTCAGAATTCATATTCATATTATCGATTATACGAACAAAACATCTTGAACCGTAGATAATTTCATTACCAACTATTCAATAAAAAGTGCATCGTTAATATAGCGAAAACAATGATTTAATGCTACACAGCGTTTTATCGTATTTATCTATGAAATCGCGATTATAAGCTGGTCAATATTATTTTGTGAGCTGCATATTTCTTGTGGGAAATAACAGTTAAAGTTTATTAATAAAATATTTTCAAATAAATAGTTTTATAAGCCCACAAAAATAAAAGTTCAATGTTATTTAAATGATTAAATTTGAGCTAAATCAAATATTAAGTAACATTAAATTTAATTGGAATATCTTTTCCATTAACATTCTAAGCTAGACCTCGTTAGAAATTTAATTTCTGTTACTTTATAATTTGTCGATTTAAAAAAAACTTTTTTATTTGACTAGTATTTACCGTTTTATGTGTACAGTTAAATGTAAATTTAACGGATGCTGCTCTTAGGACACCTCTTCGTTAGAATACAAAAATACAAATTTAAATACTAGTCTGGGTGCGAAATAACATACGGTTATTCTAATACCTACCTGCTTGTATAGTTGCTTTCAAAACTGACTATGGAAAGATGTTTCAAAATTTGCGCTTATGCTTTTAAAAACAATTAATAATAATAGCAACATATTAATTTTCTTTGAGTATCACTTATTATTAAAAATATTATTGTTTTAAAAATCATCTATTGCAAAACTATAACAATGTATAATACTGAATACTACATTTTTTATGCAAAGTTTTACTAAACAAGATAGAACTATTTAAATAAATCAGAAAAAAAATCAAACCTCAGTTTCATATTATTGTTATGAAAAAAAAACTTGTTATCACAGGAATTGGTGAGATTAACAAATTACATAAGTACAACTTTAAACTTTTTTTAAACTTACTGTATATAGAGTAATTCATTTTGAATAGAAGATGAAGAAGCATAAAATATAAATGTGGAAATTGAGTTAACACTGGCGGAGTAAACTCCCACAGCCTGGGCTTATCTCGGCAAACAGCAGAATATGCCGTAAACGAGTTCCTAGAAATTTCCAGAACGTGATACTTTTCCAATTATATCTCTTGTGAACAATGCCAGCACTTTAATGAGGAAATCATGTAAATTTCAAAGCATGAAGGAATTATAAGGAACTTGTTAAATATTTCAGAGTTCATATATACTCATATGATAAACTTATGGATATATGAGCAATCCCCTAATTTTTTTCTCTGGTTACAGGATAGCCGCCGGCGGGGAGCAATTGCGTAACTCACAGGTCAGTCACCTCCAACACCTTACACTTTTGCGATTGGAATTCGTGAATCTTCAGAAATAACACGTCATTATATCTTATTAGCCGTTAAGGAAGCACTTAAACCAAATGTACAGAAAATAACATGTTCTCGTCGCTTCGGAAATAGGTCTAAGATCCATTATTGAAAACGTGAGCTTGTTCCAACGAAGATGTAATAACATTTAGTGCTGTAACACAAATAAGTAAACAGGCATAAGCGCCATGTAATTGCAAAACCGTATAATATAATCTGAATGTTATAATTTAGTCTTCGTAAAAAAAAAGTCCGTAATAGCTAAATTACGCAAATATGCTTACAAAAACAATTTTGTGTGTAACAAAGCGTTAATAATATTATAAATACAGTTACTTGTTTCGGTAATGCGTTCGTTTCCGTTAGTGTCTATGTTATTATAACGCGGTTTGTTTAATTCATTGATAATTGGAAAGAGGTTAATAACTTATTTAGACCTATATCAAAAATTTATTAATTAGTTTACTGTTGGTCATTCAAAAACCTTTGGATTTGAAGAAGAGACAATAGGTACTATAAATAAAAGTTCAATTTGATTTATTTGCTAAAGCTGCAAAGCTCATGAGATTAAAGTTATGATTTGTAAATAAATAAAGTAAATGGCTATTTACATTTAGAATACAAATATTACTAGTAGGAAAGTTTTATTCATATCTTATGGTCAACGTATTCATGGTCAGGTAGGACAACAACCAGTTCTATGTGAATACTTGTTTAGTTCTGTATTGAAAATAAATTTTACTCAAGACACGCCAGGACAGGTCATAGGTGTCACAACACAGGTAAATGTAAAGTGGTCAGAAAATAGTAGACGATTTAGCGTATTCGCAGCAGTTTCTAAAGTACACATTTTTTTTGTTGTTGAAATATGCAAGTTATATTTGCTTGTAATTTAACGACTGGAATACCATAAAAGTGAGATATAACCGCATACTTTAATATTAATTGCAGTACGTTTCATCAGGTTTTGATATTTTTTCTTTGACGAATACGCTTTTGTACTTAAAGCCAAACAAAATGTTACATTTTGATATAAGCAATACTCCGTTGTCAATTCTCTGCGTGTAGCCGACCACCCGCTGCTGCGCTCTGGAGAGGCTGTGTTTAGTTACTAAATTGTTCGGCCCGTATAAAGTTTCATATAATTATTGATTGTTACATGGGAAACCAAAAAATTGACTAATGCATTCTCGGGTTTATTAATACAGGAAAACAAAAAATATCTTTTTATATATATAACTTACGTGTATGAATATCTAAGAGAAGGAAAAAGATGAATTTTATTCATTTCTGACAATTTAAAATATTGCCGGAATACCCACCAACGAAGCTTTTTTAACCTGTCTTTACCGTGTGGACGTATAAACAGCAGTGATCCTAGATCTGGGATAATTTATTGTTCTTATATCAAATCAGTCATTACAGCGAGAATATTGTTTCCTCATTGTTTTGCAGTAACAGGACGATATTCATCTTAATAGAGTTATGTTAATTCAGCGGACGCTGTATACCGATTAGTTTAAAGCGATCACACAGGAGGTATTATTCAGGAAATGTCCGAGCAATGTTCTCCCTAAGGCAAAGGGAATGCATCGGGAAGTAATCATTGTGCGTATTACAGAGCAGGTAAAGGGCGGCCGCCATATGCAACGGATGTACTTAATTGACAATAGACAGGAACCACCGCTTGGTATTAACTTTACTTTTGATCCTCTTAGATTTAATAATGGAAAACATCCAATTATTATAACTGATTTATCAACTAAAATCTCTTATCATGTCTAGAGATTTTTCGGTACATGTAGTGCTTTTGTAAAGGCTCAGTGTTGATGTTGTAACAATATTAACTTTTTTCTGAAATAAAACTACAAACAGTTACTCAAGGTAAATTGGGCGGGACGAGATTGTAAAATATATAATGTGACCAAGATACAAATATTTTTACAAGTAAAAATCTCTGTGGGCGGAACTCGACTGCAATACTATATAATATGCGTAAGCGATTTGTGTTTCTCTTTTTTGCGGTCTTATCGTAGCTTATCTTTGACGTTCCTTGGGAGGTGCCTTTGTCCAGCAGTGGACTGCTGCGAGCAGATGATAATAATAGTAAGTAAGATTAAGAGAAAGTATGTTTAATTAGTTATGAAATAAATTCAAACTTAATGTTTTACCCTTAGCTTTAGGAACTGGCTATCTTCATTTTCTTTAACTGCAAATGTGTTTACTTTGACTGCTGGTACTGGCCTTACTTGAAGAAATCCACACCAATCGGTTTAGCCACTTCTTACAACTTTTACTACATCATAAAACCTCAAAGAAAATCATGAACTGTGAGTAGCTAGTGCGAGTAGTGTTAAATGTAAAGTTGCGATATAACGCCACTTCCTCTGAAGGTCCGCGGGAACATAATTGGATATTCGACGGGTGAGCTTTCGATATGAAATTGTGATAAACATGTTGTGGATACTGAGGAGGCGACGGTGTTGAGTGTCCGTCCAATGTTATCGCAGCGCGACATCTTTATGCCTTGGGTCGGTTTTTCTACGCATGTGCCGTGCAGTGGGCGGTAATAGCGTCCGTCCCAACGGGATCCACGCGTCGGCATCATTTCGCGTCACATCGTGCGACCGCAATATATCGCTCCACTTAAAATACGTGCAAGCTTGTTCCGGTAAACTATCAAGATACTTACTACGTAAAAACGGTCGTACTACTCTCAGTTGCACCTGACCGGCCGGAATTTCTGGAATGAGTCGTGTTCTTTCGCAACGTGCAGTAGAATCTATTTGTGTATTACCGAGTTAAAGTTCTAACGGGTTCCGTAGCCGAAGCTCGATTCGATAAAAGACAGGTTGTTACATAATTTGCTGCAATATTAAAGAGTAAGAATGAAAATGTATTAAACGATTTGATCGACATAAATACTAACTCTAAGTTAAAAAACATCGATTCTTATAGTAAACGATAAAAAATGACATATTTAAGAATAAACTACAAATCAAATTATAATTTGAATAGTTTAAAATAAATAACCCAGACAACGGAAATGTTATTAAAACTTTGATCAGAACATATTTTGAAACAATTATTATAAATTATGTTGGTAACTTGTCTTTTAACTATTTGTTAAATATTTGAACTCTATTGATTGTAGCTTCATTGATTTTGATCGACTGATGCTCAACAAGCTGATCAAAGTACAAAATAGCACTAGTTATCAACATTAAAAGCTGTTGGTAACTTTAACACGGAGAAACGGTAACATTTTAACGGTTATTTTGATTAATTCCGACCTACATATGGTTAGTGTTATTATCTTTCGACATGTATGTATATCGTTGGTGCCAGATTGGTGGTTGATTTATTTTTGTACAAGATAAATAACGTGGTCTGTACGCAATTAGGTTACAAGACAGTCCATCGCCAATCGAAAGTGACCATTCAATTCACTAAAAGTCGAGTGTTTACGGGCGTTGATCGCTTCAAGGCGGAAGAGTCACTTCGCAGCACCGTTACAACATTAGTGTTTTTGCATCCGCCATCAGTGGGACAGGAGTGAGCCGGCGCTCCCGTGCATGGGGAAGCCAATCAATTACATATTAGCTTAATGTGATGAAGATTGTGCGTCTGTCGCGCTTGTGGATTTGTATAGTGCGTGCAAACCAACTGTGCGACAATAACTGCGAACATAGAGGTAATCTCCGTCCGATTATTGTTTGTTTTTATTGTTGTAATCTAGGTGCCGCTATTCTTCAACCGTTATGGGATTTCGTGACAATACGTACAATTAAATTTTTTACATGTAATTTTCATTACTTTTGAAATTCCACATTTTGTTAAAATGTACGTAAAAAAGACATCAACTCAATCCGAGATATACCTATGAATTAAGAGGTATAAACCTATAAAACTATCTGCTATGAAACTGTACTCATTCGTTTTGCAAATAATTTTGTTTGAATTTATCAAATTTAGTGATCGAATTTTAAACGCGAAAAATTACAAGTCTTAGAATAAATAAATGAAATCATTATGATAGAAAAATATTACATCGAGTGTAAGAACATAGTTATTACACAATAAACAATTTACAGTGCACTGAGAATTTTATTGCAAACGGATTTAAACGACGGTAGGAATTTATACACAGTAAATTATTTCAATTACACAATACATAAAACATTTTTAATTGAAAACAGAATATTCTGAGCATAGAGCCTGAAGGTAACAATGGGTCTGTACAGAACAAGGCGGGGGTAGAAAGTTGCGTCGTGTTTGCCCCCGGCTGCGCTCGGCGCCGCCCGCCCTTTCTGAATCGCTTTTAACTAACAATAAAGATCCGCCTTTAAAACACTTCTTCGTTCAAATATTTTATGTACAATATTTTTTTTAAATAAAAAAGATGTTTTTGATGATGTTTCACTTCCTTAAACGTACCTTGCTTCTGTGCAGTCTCATAAGCCAAATTAATACAACATGCAAATAATGCAGTGATTGCATGCAATACATGTGTGTAATGTGTTTTAAGAAACCTGTTATAGAATACTAACGACAGTTATTCTCGTTAAATGTAGACATACAGAAAAATAAAACTTGAATGTTATACAGGTTCGAAGTCGGTAAGTGTCGGATACTGTGACGATTGTGTAGATATGACAAATGCTAAGTCCAAAGTGCTGAATGCTATCACACGTTGGTTGGACTATTATGTAGTCCATTATGAGTTGTTGAGGATCCATTATAAGGCCGGCCCTAAGTTTCTTACACGGAGGAAATGTATTCAAGTTGTGCCTATTAAAAATTTCTTATATTTTTGTATATATATATACTAAATATTTAAAAACACTGCGCTATTTAAAAGGGAATTATCATCAGATTCTATTGGCATTGAAATGGTTATTCACCAAATATCCAAAATCGCCACCCTTGACCACGCAATAGATTCCTGTGGAAACCGGTAAAGCCGCAACACAATTTGCGTTTTAAACAACCGCCGAGGAAGATTGAAGCGAACCTGTAAATCGAATCTATCAGTTCTGCAAGTTCTTATCATTATCATTGGTTTTGAATTCCTTGCGGTTAAAAACACACGAAAGAGGATTTACTAGAACAGAATGTCTGCTGTGTGTAGTTTTCTTGTAAGTAATTATTACAATACTTTGGTTCATAAAAGCCACGATATCTGCTGGTCCTTCACCTGAAAGTAAATGATGTCCCTTACTATAACAATATGGCGCCAAGATACGAATAATATACATTGCGATTATCGCGGTAATACTAAGCTTTTAAGATTCGTTTTCACCCCCAATTTCATTAGTTACTACAAACCATAGTAATTTTTTGTGATAGAAAGAAAAGCGTCTAAACGACTTCCGACAACTGACACCTTTTTACCAATCGTAAAATAATACCTGTTCAACAAATTGCTTCGCCCACCTCTTGCTTTTCTTGCTTTATCATCATTGATCACTATTATAGACCAGTTCGTATGTAGTGATGTATTACTAGCATGGTCAGACAAGGCCATATTGATTTGCGTGGGTTTTGAGAAGCTGCTGAAGAGATAACGTCCGTTTCTACATTTCAAGACAAACAATCCGGTATGGATCTAATGATAATGACACCGCAACAATAAATCCTCAAAGTAATTATAATTTGTGCATTTTTTTTAAGTATATTATTATACAAAATAGCCTACCTTTTAATTTCTTTAGGATCTTTATAGAGAATTCGTACCTTTTAAAAAATATTTGACAGGCTAACCACACGAGAAAATTCTTTTTTAATTTGCCATGACATAAATCGATTTCTATTTGGTTATATACATTTTTTATTAGTTGATGTAACAAAAGGAGCCAGATGTATGATGTAAGTGACACGTTTACGTATAACAACGTGTCTCTAGTTAAGATGGCATATACTACGTCACATTGCGCTCGTCGCCTTGAGGTATAAGATGTTAACTAATTTCACTAGCTTACAGCACTCATTAAACAGGTAGGACAGTACTGCTTGGCGGTAGTAATAGGAGCTGCTGGGTTACCTAACTAGATTGTTTTGGGCACCCGAGACCATTAATTATATAAAAGTTTAAGTCCAGTAGCATAATTAAAAGGATTGTACTTCGTAAAAATATTTTTTGAAAAAATATTTCCAAGCCATGTGAAAGTGTTTACCGCACTTCTATTTGTCCTGCCCGGAGAACATTAATAAAAAAGATGATTTATGTTCTATTGTATTGGCTAGTTTACGACTTAAACGGCATGGCATACAATCTATCAAATGAATGTACTATGCGTAGAATATACTAGGCATAGTACATTAGCACATTATTTATATATTAGTGTCGTATCTTAAGCATGTAAAATTAAAAAAACTTTCTCGGCTTTTCTTGTTTAACTAAATTTCATATCTAACATTATAAGACAACAGTAAATAGTTAAAGTTTCAGAGTTCATAGGGCAAATCGTACTATAAATGTGCGAACAGACCTTAATGTTTTATTTTTATTCTTACACCTTAGATTGCAAGATATAGGAAGTTACATGAAAGTTGTTAATCTATTTTAATTTTCTTCATGCTTCTTTTTTTCTATATATACGTTAACAATATTTATTATAATATAACAAACGGTCTTATTTATGTTTTTAGTCTTAGCTGCAAAAAACAAGTCTAAATTATAAGTTTCAGTATTTTGTTCAACGTCAATAACATAAAACAGTTTGGCTTATAAAAATCTATACATTTGTTTGGGCTATATATTGAATATTTGACACAGTGAACAAAACAGTTTCTATGAACATAGAAGTCAGATATTCGATTTTAAGTGGGATTCGGGTCGCACCGGAAAGGTAACCGTATCTCGCGGAAAATTGCCGATTTGGACGTAACAATCGGGGACGCGTGTCTTTATAAAAAGAGGAGGCTGGTGACGAATGCGGATTTACCGCGTGAATTTGGGCAATTGGAGTGGGTACAGCAATGAATGGAGTAAGCGCGGTCGGCGGCAGCTCGTGCGCGTCTCACCGCGCCATCAACCGTTATACTGCACCATTTCAGCGGACAGTTAGTTACACGGCTCTCTTTTTAACCTGATCATCACCACCAACCTCAATAATCCATACGAGTGTTAACGATTACGCAGTGATATAAATTTAACAAGACCGTGACACATCGTTAGCCCATCGTTGACTGTGCTTTGGGTGGTTAAGTAAAACAGGTCCCCTTTTCTCACTTGAAAGCTGTGCACCCGCCGTTGGCGTGTGATGATAGATGTGAAAATAAGCGAGTGACATTACCTAGATTGACGAGGGACTATAAAGATCGTTGTCTAAAAGAGGACTAACTTGTGAGTTTGTATTAGTAGTGCCTGGAGCAATAGCGGTCGTGACCGATGCGCGTGCGCTGCTGTTGTCATGCGCCTCTTGTTATTATCATGTTTAGCACCTACTGTTTGTCACGATGTTCCATTGTAAACTATTCATGTTCAGAGAATTTGAAAGTGATTACTATTATATTAGTAATAATTGAATCTGATAAATGTTTTGTGTTTGTTTGAATGTGTAGCTAGATAATTACATGATTTCCTTACGACTTATAAAGTGTATAAAGTCAATTATCAATATGCTGATGCATATATATATTTTTTATGTTTTCATCAATTCAATTATAAACTGTTTTGAATTCTCCTTTAAACGAACCTATAGACTTGAAAACCATTAAATTTATTGGGCAGAAGCTTATTGTTATTAATCATTAATTCCGTTATTATCCATGTATATCAACGGAACTGTGGATATGGGTAGAGGAAATGGACTGTATGGCTACATCGACCTCCGCAGACGCAATAATTGAGCATAGAAATCAAATTACAGATGATTGATGATGCCGTTATGGCACGGCCGAAGCCGCAGAGACGCCGCCGACCGGATCGTGTCATTTGCGTAATAGGAATTCGACAGTACATAAAAGATATTTTTTATTTGATAATAAGGGATCATTGACATCGACTAAAATGTAACAAACAGTATTTAGAATAACTAATTATTTGTAATTTTATATCAATTTATGACAAAAACCCTGATATTCAAACATATTACACATTAATAGCAAGAACACATGTACGTAGTTATTTTTTATTCTACTAGGTAACGAGACGGACATAGCATTGACCTGTTGGTGAGCGATACGCTTGGCCATAACAATGTGGTGCTGATTAAGGTGGTACACATTGTACCACATTGTGCTCGTCGCCTCAAAATATACTGAGTTAAGTCTCGTTATCCCACTAAATAATTATACTAGCTTATAACGCCCTTCAATCTGGAACACAGTATTGTTCGCACAGTACTGTTTGATGGAAGAAATGGGAGTTGCGATGGTACTTAGTATTACCTATATGGTATCCGGCAACGTAGACCTACCACCAGTATTCGTAGTTGGGCAAAAAGGTAAAATTAAATAGAGGCTTTTCGATCTACCCAATATAAATGAAGGTGTGTGAGAATGGGTGTACAGAGGCTGAAGTCCAAGTGAAGCGAGATAATTCACGGACGACAAAAGTAGAACAGTTCAACGTTCAAATCAATCTCTTTGGCAGCGGATAGACAGATCAGCGACACTGTAATTTTACGAGGTATGCCATATAAAACGATTAGGGGCAATAAATGCCTGATAGACTCACGCGTTCGATGGTTTATGGCGATATTGCTTTAGTAGCGAAGTACTCAAGTTTCGAAAACCTCAAATGCCAGTTTTATCGAGGATCAAGAAAACCTTTATTATCGTATATGTGATTGTGATGATTAAAAGAAAAAATAATGGATTTATTTTATGTTTTAAGATATATGTATAGCTATTTTGCGTCGACGTGAAGTTTAATTATAATAAGTCATTCATCGTCATTACGGAGCTCCCGTAGTGCGCGCACCCCTGAACACCGTAAGCACAAATCTCCGGGACAAATCTCCCTCTTCGACCGGCCC
>DWLS01004484.1:0-13900 GCA_018246255.1 Pachliopta kotzebuea | reverse complement strand
TCGTCGGTGATTTTCAGAAGAGCAGTGGTGGTGCTATGACCAGGTCGAAAGCCAGATTGCAAAGGATTAAAAAGGTTATGGTTCAGGAGATAAGAGCTCAGTTGATTGGATATTAATTGTGGAATCTATGTGAAGATCAAGGTCTTTAACTGATGATACTAATGTCATACATTTTTTTTATTTGTTTTAGTACTGCAACCGGAGTCCGGGGCGGCGCTGGCGGCGCTAATGCGTCCTGCGCGTGCGCCGGTCGGGTACGTGTGCGCGCTCGCGCTACACCTCCGGCGGCCACTCGACTGCCCACGCCCACCGCCCCCACCTTCACCACCGCCTACACCACCACTACCTACGCAGCCTACCACACCCGAATCACTCTTATACAAGTGAGTTTTTTTTTTCCGGATGAAGTTTTTGCTTTTTGCCACTATTATGGCCGTGAAAGCTTCACCGGACCCTGAGCTCGCGGATCCGGACTCCGCGAGCTGAAAAGTGTATATATATAAATTATATAGTATAAGAGAGAGGAGGGAAGAGGATTTGGGGAAGGAGGAATAGATACTTATATATATATAAACTGTACTGAAAAGCGAGGCGCGGGCTACGCGGGCACACGAGTGAGTTACACAAATCTTTTTAACACGTTAAACGCCGATAGAAAAAAAATAAAAATCGTCAAAATACTTTTGTTCGTAATTTGTTTATTATGTTACGATACGTATAGATAATAAGTTTTATTAAATTCTGTACATGGATTACATAGTTACAGTCAAATACATAGCTGAGGTCACCGGTGACCCCCATGGCGTTTGACGTGTTAAAGTTAAACCTTGAGACCATTATACAAAATCAACATTTAATTTCCGTCACAGTTCTGAAAAATTTCATTAATAAGAAACTGTTTATGTCATCTTTTAATATAACAAACAACGCTGTAATATTTTTCCCTCTTTCATTATTCGAAGTGAAAAGATGAACGAAACATTCATCCCGACGCTAAATGACACGCAGAAATAAAAAGGTGCGTTAATAAGGATGATATACACTACGCCACTTTATGTTCGTCTCTGTAAAAGAAGAGATGTCAAGTCTTGTTAATTCAGTGATTTCAGTAGCTACAGCGTCGTCGAAACCGTAAAACAAATAATATTTGTATACCACGGTGTAATAGTCTTTAGCAACAGAGACCTCCCGACTCTTTTTAATTTTAATATAATCATTCGTCGTCATTTGAACCGACGGACGTCCATCGCCGATGGACATTTTAATATAAGTATTGATAAATAAATGTTACAAGTAGCCCATACAAAATACTGAAACTTTGATCACCCACAATTCGGAAACCCGACCACATACCAACAAAATTCCAACGGCTCTGATCTTATCTAAGCGAGATCTGTTTGTATGAGTAATTTCAGCACCAGCTCCTACACCTCGTAGTTCTCGAGATTGAAAATTGTTGAAGGACAGACGGACATTATCGTTTAAATAAGGCTATTAACTCGTTAATAATCAAGGGTAATTGGTTTGGTGGGGTTCAGCCGCTACTCGGACAGGTTCGAACAGCGCCCTGAGGCGGAGTCCGGCTCGGAGGGATCAGAAGGCGTGGCGGAGGGCGGTGATGTAGCGCGCTCGCTGGCCGCACTTGCGTTGCTGCGCGCGCGGCTACCACCCGCCGCCGCCGCCCTCGCCGCTGCACTACCACACGCACCGCCAGCAGCTGCCGCACCACTACGCCAGATACTGCAGGTTTACAGATTGATAATATCTACCTTAATAAAGCCCGGTTTTTTTAGTATCATCATCAGCCGATAGACGTCCGCTTCTGAACACAGATCTCCAATATTGAGTGGATTCCGTCTCCCACTCCTGGACCAATATGGGTTGGTGGAAGCCAGAGCCTCGTTTGTTGGTTAGCAGGGTGCAAAACGAGCAGGTGAGATTAGTTTGGGACTCTGAGGTATTTTGTGGAACCATTCACACGATTTTTAATATCACGTGACTTTATTTCACACTGTTAAGTGACAATGTAGCTGTGAATGACTCATGCTCAATAAGAATATTCTGTCTCCTATTTGTTGACATCCTAAGCATACCAATGGTGTTGTAGAATGTATATAAACCCTGCTACCAACATAATAACGTGTAGCCTCAAAATCCGGTCCGATTTTATATTACACGTCATACGTTTACCCAAAGAGTGAGATGACTCAATTGTTTTTGATTTTAGTTGGCAGCGCTGCTACAGTGCCGAAATCACGCTCTGATTGACGTAGAGACAGCTTTAGAGGCTGCGGAGAACCAGTCGCCTGATGCGGTCGGTCACCATCAGATTGTGCCCGTTCGCATAATGCCCCAAAGACCGCGCCCCATCAGGCAGGCGCGAAAAATTAAAGAGGTTCCGCTGAAAGTCTTCCATCAGATCGAATGCCAGCAGCCCTCGGACCTGCCGTTCCTCGACCCATTGCGACTCAGGACAGAGTGACTACGTCGCAAGTTGTTACTCTTTAGTTACTATCATTAAACTTGTCGTGCTGTGAAATTGTCTATGGTTAATTCGATACTTTTATAGATTTATGAACAAAGTATTGTATCCAAATAGTTTTTAGTTAAATAGTGTAAGTTCTATATATTGATAGGGTAAGGTAAAAAGGTTTAAAATATTTTGCGCACGCTAATTTAGTTGCAATTTTCTTTTTTAAACTGCAGACAAATTTTTTAAATATTTTTTTATTAGTTTTTCAAAGTATTTACACATGAATTTTAATATATGTTGTGATTATATTTTAAGTAAAGCTCGTATTTTAAAAAATGTACAAAAATATTTATTAACTCTGTATTTGTAATAGAAATCTTTATAGGCCCCATACATATTTCTGTGTAATATAGATATATATACATATATAAAAACAAAGCAAGCTTCTTGATGACAGTAAAAGTAATTATAATTACATGTATTTTGCGTTTTTATTTTCCATATCAGTCACACTAGTGTGCAAATATTATTGTCTTTTGTCATCATCATCATCATCAGCAGATAAATATCCACTGCTAGACTTATGTCTAGGCTTATGCCTCCCCTAATAATTGAGGGATTTGAGCAGTCTCCCAGCATGCTGACTCAATGCGGGTAGGTGGGAAGCCAGAGCCTTTCTTTTTTTCACCCTTTTTAATTCATAGGGTGGTGTATCCAATGAAATTATTGTAGTACTTCATCTTGGGTCTCAAAACGACGACCCCAATTTTAGCATTGTGTTTATCATCCTTACTAGCCCCACTTTGTTACAGATACGGCCACTTACCATGAATTGAAACTTAAACTTGTCTCATTGATTCGCAAAATAAAAAAAACAAATTTGTTGGATGATGCTCAGAAGGTATTGACGACAAAAAATAAAGCTAACTATTTAAGAAATCTTTATCGAATATATTATACTTGCTCTGTGTATTATTATCAGGTCAGGATCAAAAAGGTATCAAATATTTAATTTGCTTCCTTTTTCATCAGACAAGATAGCTATAACGTATAGAAAATATTTAAATTAAGTTTCGATTGTGTAAAGTAATTATATTAAATGAGATAAATTATACATTTCTTTATATTATTTTCGTCCCATTTTTGATTTTTTCTATAAAAAGTAATAATAAAACATTAAATAATCCAAAACTAATCCTGGAAAATGTAAAGATATTTTAGAAGAGGCTGTATAGTACTATGTCATGTCTCAATAAAAAATTATGAAAATAATTTGTCAATCCAATTGTCAGTCATTAATCCAATAATTGTTTTGGTTAAAAATATCAATTTTGAATATTGGCTGCAGTTTCGTTGTTTATAGCGGCTAAGATATAGTCCAATTTAAAATTTACCTTATATATATCTTCTTACGATGGCGGAATCAAATAAAGAAAACCCGGAAAACCCGTTGGATATTAACGGTAGTAATTTCAATTCGGAAATGTACTTAGAATGTTTAATGAAACTCGCGACTTTAAAACAAGTAATGGACAAAGAAGCAGAAATAGTTAAACAAAGCCAATACTTACAATCAGAAATGCAAACATTAGTTTACGAAAATTACAACAAATTTATTTCCGCGACAGAAACTGTTCGTAAAATGCGTTCAGATTTTCAAATAATGCAGGAAGAAATGAATAAGCTTAGTGAAAACATAAATAAAATAACTACGTTTAGTTCGCAGATTTCCGATTCGCTCAAAGAGAGCGGAACTAACGTAAACCGTTTGTGTTCTACGAGACAGTTATTAGATAAATTGCAATTCCTATTTCTATTGCCATCGCAACTTAATAAAGCAATATCAGAAAACCGTTACGCTGACGCGGTTCACGATTATGCACACGCCCAAAGGGTTCTACAAAAGTATGGCAACCAGCCGTCCTTCCAGAGCATTCAGTCTGAATGTTCCGAAATAATTTATGGTTTAAAAAAGACATTACGAGATAGGCTGCTGAATCCTGATACCTCAGCAACAGAACTCACTGAAAGTGTCGGGCTATTAAGACAGTTGCAAGAAACTGACTCCTCATTACAAGATATTTTCCTTAGTTGTGTAGAAAGTAGGCTGGATCAGCATTTACAAAGTCTGAGTTCTATGGTAGAGCGTACCGATATTTTGGAATGGGTTGAAAAATGCAATAACACCTTACTAGCTGACTTAGGTATTGTTATATCATGTTATCATGAAATGTTCCAAGACAAAGAGAATATTAATCTACCCGAGTTTGCAGAAAAAATAATGCATCAAGTGTTTCACCTATTTGAAGAGGTTGCTAAAAGACCTGAAAATCTTGGCACAGAAATATTGATTAGAGGCCTGGATAAATTCTTTAGAAAGCTGCAAGCGATGTCTGAAATAATATCAAGCGATACGGTATCACAAAAAGCTATTGACATTGTCATACAATGTATAAACCACAAAGCAACAATTCAGTTCCAATTAATTCAGAGCCAATTCAAAGACAATCTTATGCGAGTGAGACAAGGGTTGGCCAGCAAGGGCTCGGAATCAGTTGACCTAAAAGAAATCTTAAACTCATTGCAAGTTTATCTGATGCAAAAAATCCAAGCATCTCTCTTGGACCTCATGGCATTTCTACAAAATAACCTGTCATTTGGACTGAAGCCGTGGTGTGGTAAAGCCGTAGCTAACAGCTGCTGGACTGTAATATCGGAAACATTGATAAATATTTCCGATATGGTCAAGAAGATGGCATGTTTGAAGACGTCCAACAACATACCTTTTGAGCTGCTTTTAATTTTAGCAAAGTTATGTCTGGAGCTGCAGGAAAATGGAGTAACCACTTTACACAATCACCTCTTGAAACTTCTAGAAGAGGCAGCACCTGGGTTAACAATAGAGAACAAAGATACAAACATTGTGATGGTTAATTTATCGGCAGCAGCCCAATCAGCTTTGGACTCCGAAGTTGTTTTCATAGGTCAGACAGCGGCACAGATGTTAAGAGTATCTGTTCTGGCTAGAGATTGGTTACGAGCACCTGAACCTCGAGGTCCGAGAGCAGTGTGCCGCAGGGTGGTGGAGACCCTAGCAAGTGCTGATGCCGCTTCAGCCCAGTTGTTTCCTGCTAGTGTGAAGCCTTCGAGCGATTCCAGTAGGCGCACGATTTGGTCGCGGCCGCCTTCATCATTCTCTCCTATTAATAGGATCTTCTCTGAACGTATTGAGGTATTCAGCCCGGCGGGTGCTGACCGTGGGGCGTTGTCTAACGGAGCCTTGAAAGTAGCGCTTAAAGCGCTGGTGGAATGTGTGCGGCTGCGTACTTTCAGTAGGCACGGGTTGCAGCAGCTGCAGGTGGACTTGCACTTTTTGCAGCAAAGATTATCCTGCATGGGCAATGACGAGAGGCTTTTGAACGCTCTGTTAGAAGACACCCTGGCCTCGGCCCAATTGAGATGCGTGGACCCGCAGCTGATGGAGTCAAGTATAGTTGATATTATATGTGAACGGGGATAATGTACACTTTAATTCTAGATCATATTTGTATAATACTAAGTCTAAAACAGAAACCTTTTAATATATTTATTTTTCTTATTTATTCGTTTTACTTATTACTGATAAAACCTTTTATATTTATAAAGAGTAGAAAAAGATTTTTTTCTCGTTTTCCAGTTAAAGTGAGAATTATAAATAACAAAGTGAAATTTTCTTCAATTTTTTCGCAGCATGGGGGCGAATAAAAGCCCTAAATTTTTGGGTTTTGAAAATTAGGTGTTTAATTCTTATTAAAATGTGACCCAGGGCTCAGTTTAACCTTAGTAGGTAAAGAAAAAATTTATAGACCTCATTTTTTGGCCCCAAAAACAGGCACAAGCCCAAGCCATAATCTGTCCCTATCGACACGGTGGACGATAAATCGCTTCCCTAAACGAAAGGGAGTAATATAATAAAAAGAAACATGTTTTTAGACAATTTATTATTAATAACCCATTAATTAAAATTGCATCATCATATGAAAAAATAATGATATCATCTACATATATAAAAAATTTATGTTAAACGTCTAGAACATAAATCTCACGAGACCAATCTACCTCTTAATACATTTACATTACGTTACTTTTGTGTTAGTCACGAGAGTAGAATAAACATCGATTAAAATTAAAAACAACTTCATATATATATAATATAATGACGATTACAAACAGAATTACATACAATTTGGTCCTAGTTGCTACAACACAAACTATCATTCAATAGAAAATCGCCACTACTTGAGATTACTGTTAAATGTATTCGTATTAAATTAAACTGATGAAGAGAACTCTACAAATACAGCGTTTTTGGTCTGTTGTACAAATTTGTTAGCTTTCACTCTTGAAGCACCTCACATCGGAAGTATAATCAACTGATAACCTTCATTATTACAAAGCGAGCGGTATGGAATTATTGAACGGAAATGGGGTGTAAAGGGTCCCACAAAACTCGCGAGACCCAAGACAAACTCACACGTTCGTGGCGGAGCCTGTTAACAAACGGACCTCTGGCTCTGGCTTCCCACTGAACCGTATTGTACCAGCGTGGTGGGAGAAAGCCCAAATCCCCCACATTATTGAGGGAAGAAGTCCAGCAGTGGGCGTCTGTCGGCTGATGATGATGAAACGGAAACAACAGCACATTACGATTCCTGTAAAACTGAAATATATTTTGATATAATTTCATCTATAAGCTCTTGAAATTCATTCACCTTACCTCGTTATAAAACATTTCATACGATCCTAACGGTTATGGGATATGTCTCTACTTTTGTTTAAAAGAACCTGTCGCCTTTCCTAATGTTTATACACTGCGTGTTATCATTTTGGCGTGTCCGCAACGACGCGGTAGCGAGCCGATTGCACGTGGGTTGATTTATAAGAGCTGTCCAATCTAAATCTTCGCCGAAAATTCATTAAATTCAACGTTTATATGTGATCACAATTTACATGAACTTTTTTTAATTTATCACAATCATTATTACAATTCAAGTATCAAAATATATATTTCTTTCAAAAAATTCTCATTTTTACCACTTATTATTATATTTGCATTATTATAATACTTATTCACTACACGCAACGCGCGTCCGCCCGCCGACACGCCCGGACGACAAATGCATCATTCCAATTTGATTGGAACACAGTCCGTCTCCCTCGCACTCGAGCAACACGAATCTAAACTCTTTGCGAGTGTACCCGCGCGTGTTCGCATCGGGACAGCCCTGAACGCGAAAGTAACGCCGCGGCGGCTTCACCGCGATTGCACCGCACCAATGGAAAAAAAAAATGAACATTATAAGAGAAAAAATAATAATAAATCCTAAAAACAACAATATAAATATCAACTCTCGTACACGACGCTTAATCTAAAACAAATTGACGAAATATAACTGTTAAGTTCGTAACTGTACACTGCAGACAGGACGGACGCGCCGCGCGCCGCGTTCAAAAGTCCCCGCGGCGCTGCGCCCGTGTAAAAATATCCCTATGTTACAGTGGTCCTTCCGTTACATTATTGTGAGCGTTTGTCATGCGCGATCTCGTGTAAACTAGCGCTCCCCCATCAGCTACTCTTATACTAGATTATTTTCGATAATTCAGCGAATGTTCTGGAAGGCAGGCACCGATTATATTTTCGATTTCTCCATAAGTTTCCTCATCTTCTCCGGCACGGGCACGCCGCGGTGAGCCGCGCTGTTGTTCATACTTGACTTCCGTGTCGACATGCCGGACTTCCCCGCGGCGACGCTTTCCCGCTCCTTCGGCTTCGGCTTCGCAGCGACGGCGCTGCGCCTGGCCGTCTTCGTAGCGGGTCTGCTGTCGACCTTCGTGACAGATTTGACGTCGGCCACCGGCGGTGACGAGCGCCGGCGGCGGATCCTAGGCGGAGTATGGTCCAGCGTTGTGTGCCGCGACAGCAGCGCCGCACTGCTGAACAACTTGCCGCAGTCGCACCTGTGCTCCACTTCCTTTGTGCCTGGCGACAATTACATCTTATACTAACTTCAAAAATATTTCAAATTGCAATGTAAACCTATTGTTACTGTTACCACTACTTCTAAAAGGACCACAATTTCGAGACATGTTAAACAATGAGATCAAAGATGAAATGTCAACGGATACAATTAAAAGCTCTTTATATGGCGAATGTGGAGGATATAGACATTTAAGTAATTATTATTTTAATGTTAGTTGGAAATAAGTGAACGATGTAAAAGGTACGATGGGATTGATATGTCCGCTGGCGGCAAAAATCCCGAAACTAAATAAAAAAAAGCTCTTTGTACGTAAATATTGACGACACACAGTATGTTTGTGATGACACAAGATATACAACATGAGGGTGGAAAATAGACAGAATGATTAAGAATAATCTACTTCCATCCGAACGGCACGAAACGTGGCTCCGGAATCGAACCAAAATGCCACGTGTTACAGGGCAAGCTACCAGCCAGCAACGATCGCTATCAATCAGACAACGCAACGTCGGATAGCTATACTCCTAGGAGCAAGGGAAACATTGTAGTTCACTTTCCCAGCATCAGCCGAGCTGTATACGTCGCGAAAGACGGGTCAGTGCTATCATCATCATAGAATATAACGTTACATCCAGGGGTTACTTTTGAAATGGTTAACAATACTCACGTTTTTTTACTGGTTTCGTCTGCTTCGGGCTCGGTTTATGTTTGGATTTAATTGCTTTCCCCAAAGACTTTCTCTTCGCAATTCCGCTCAAAGACTTCCGCTTTATCCCGTGCGATTTCCTTTTCTCTGGTTTCTTCTCTACTTTAGAAGCGGAGACCGTGTTCTGTTTGATCGTTTCCGGGAAAGCATATTTAGTTTCACTGTCCTCTGAATCTGTGAAATCCATTGGTTTAGCTGCAACTTGCTTTTCAATTTTAGCTATGGTCGGTTTCTGGGAGGTCGTCGGAACCGGTTTTTGTTCTAATAATTTATTCTTCAAACGTGATATTTTAGGCGGATGTTGTAAAGAAATTCTTCTTTTCTCCAAATCCTTCGAACTGGGTCGTTCGATTTGTAGCGAATTACGCTTTTTAGCCTTGACTTTTAAGAAATTCTTGCCTTCTACCTCTTCGTCCTTTTCCTCCTTGAAATCAGGGTTCAGCATGTACCTAATCTCTTCGTCATCACTCGATTCTGCCGAAAGCTTTATTTCTTTCGTGACAGTTAGCGGCACGTTTACCGTTTTCTTCCGTTTTGTTACTGTCGCTGCTAACTTGTCCTTAGCTGGAGTTCTTTTCTTGTGAATTTGTTTATTGTCAATTTTTTGCGTGACCTGTTCTTCTCTTTGTTTTGTTTTTGCTTGAGTCTGTGCCGAAGTGGTAATTTCTTTATTAATTGAAATCTCTGGCATAACTTTTACTGGCATATTTTCTTCAGGCGTTGTCGTCAATTTCACAGGTTCTTGTTTAATAGACTCAACAATGTTTACTTCTTTTTGTTCTATCTGTGTATCATCGGTGCTAGTAATAGTTATCTTCGGTTCTAATTTGTTGAGTTCTTCTACAGGTTTATCATTGCCCAATTCAATCTCTTTAGCGGTAGTAGTAAGATCTTGGATTTCATTGTTTTCAATTATTATTAGGGAATCATTTATATCGTAAGGGTCAGATTCTTCTGATTTAAGAGGTTCGGAATTGACCTCATCGCCTTCTGATTCTTTTTTCAGAGCAGCTTGTTTAGCTTTCGCAGCAGATTGTTTCTTTTTCCTTAGACAAATAACTGTGTGTTTATTCAAGGAATGTTCATTAGGGAAAACCATGTAACATAATGAACATTCGTGTATTATATCTTTGGTAGACAAACAGCTTTTAACACTTTTGTCGTCAGATTTTTCTGAACACGTTTCTAAATGTTGATCTTTATGTTCATTCAAAAGCTGTAATTTTTTAAATGTTTTATCACATATGTCACATTGATGCACCGGTGCGGGCTTGACGGTCTCTACCTCTGTTGCTTTTTGCCTGTTTATTCCGTCGTGCGTCTCTCTGTGTTCAACGAGATGGTGGAGTTTCCTAAAAGACTTGTCGCAGGGCTCGCAGCGGAACCCAGCACTCTGATCTTCGTTTTGTTTGACACCGCTCTGCTCCTTTAAAACTTTACTGTCGCCCTGTTCTAATGAACTTTTCCGGAGCGTCCTCGGTGGTACAGGATTTGAATTATGAATAATCCTATGTTGGACTAAATGATGCAACTTTCTGAATTCCTTTTTACAAACTTCACAACTGAAAATTGACTTTTTATCATTCGTTTCATTTTCGTTTTTCTTTAATTCATCATTTTTGTGTTGTAGTTTATGGTGGGCTAAATATGAGGACTGCCTAAAAGTTTTCCCACATATTTCGCATACTAGGTTCTGTTTGTCAAAAAATTTAGGCTTTGCCAATGATTTCCTAGATATATGTTGTTTCGTGGGTTTCTCGGACAACGATATATCTTCAATTACAACCACTTCATCGGAATGAGTAGAACTTTTAGAAACACTCTCTTTAGACTTCCTTTTCTTTTTCACTGCACTCTCTTCAAGATTTAATATAGATTGATCAGAGTCTAGGGACTCGCGTAATCTTCTTTTGTCGGATTCGGAACGATTTGGCGACGGACCTGTACAATGTTTAACATGTTTAAATACGACATTTTCAGAACGGAATAGTTTATTACATATAGGACACACAATATTTTCGTTTATTTTACCCATTGTCCAATTTTCTTTAATAATTTCGCCGTCACTAGTGTCATCTTCATCGGTTTCTTCGCGTTTGACCGCTTTGGCATCTATTAATCGAGGTTTCTTTTGTGGACTAGGCACTTTCGTTTTATCTGCTTCGGCATCTGGAAGGGGATACTTTCTAGGACGACCACGGCCCCTTTTAACTGGCGTATTTTGTTGAGTATCAGCATCAAAGGTTTTCGTGGATATGCTGTTACTTTCAGCTTGGTTCTCTAATAACTCTGCCGCTTTAACCAAGTTATCAATCGCAGATATAGGGTTTGAATGTCCTACAAAAGAATTATGATTAGTGATTTCTTTAAAAGAAACTTTATCCGCATCCTGGGCTTTAATTTTATCATCAGTATTATTGGTACGACCCAGGAGGTATGATTTCTTTGGTACGTGATTTCTAGGACTTTTTTCTGGCTTCTCTTCAATTTTTCTTTTCTTCTTTGGTGAAATATCAATTCCTAAATCATTCGGTTCAATTAGTTCCATGTCAGCTGTTTCTACCGGAGTCAACACCTGTTTTCTTTGATGCTTAGTTTTTGTTTTTGCTTCATCATGGGATTTGCTATCATAGTTATCTAAAATATCAGAGTCTAAAGAATCTGTTGTACTGTGGGTGAATGTTTCGAGATCTGAGGTGAAATGTTTTACAGGAGATAATTTTTCACCTTGCACATTAAGTTGACAAGGCATAAAATCAACATTGGAATCCATAAAAACTACTTTCACTGGCTTCTCTTCGATTATTGTAATCGGGCTTTCTTTTTGTCGCTTAGCAGTCAATGCGGATTGATATGCGATTTGTAATTTTGATTGATAGTTCTTTCCGCAAATTTCTTCTTCTGACAACTGATGTTTGGCCGAAGTGGGTATTTTGGATGGATTGTTATTATGTCGCGCTTGTAACATTTGCAGTTTGTGCGTTGACTTTGCTTTAGACTCTGCTAACAGTACTTCGTTACGTGTTAATTTCTTAGGAGCCACATCTTTCTCAACAACAGTTTGTACAACATTATGCGGTTCCTTGCCGTCAAAGTTAACGGTTAAACAGTTTTCGTAAGTAACAGAGTTTCTTCTGAAAAATTTATCAAAGTCTTTTTCTGTTATTATTACATCTTTCTTACGGGGTTCGCTTATCTGCCTTTGATTTATTCCTAAGGTCAGGGCCTTTTCTACAACCTCCGATGATTTTTTCTTTGGATTAACATCTCCAGTTATTGGTTCATGTTCAATAATTTCCTCATCAGAATCAATATTTACAACTTCTTCAGATGTAGTTTGTTGTTGAGATGTTTTAGTAATAGACAATTGATTAGGTAGAGATACTTTACTTTGACTTGTCGTATTTTTTAAGGTTTCAGTTTTTAAATGCAGAGCGTCTACAATAAATTTCTGAGGTAGTTCATGCGCGGGTCTTTCTACAAATGGAATGCCATGTAATTCGTTCATCTTCATTTCAATCTCATCTAAAGTAACTGAATGCTCATTTTTAGCGTGATAAGAGGGGCCAAACAAGGTCATTCCCTTTTGTTTTTCAATACCTTCAGTATTTTGTACTTTCTCCTTACGTACTTCCTTTGTTGCTTTAACAACGGGAGGAACTCTGTTTATAATATCTTCAACAGTTTTGTCAATTAGATCTTGATTATTTATTTCTCTTCTTTGTAAAGATTCCTTCTTTTTTACATTTGGAATTGTTACATTGGACATTTCAGTTTGATGATTCTTCGGAGCATCATTCACACTTTTCTTATTACAAATCGGTTTCGATTTTGACGCTGGTCTTTCTTTCACAGGTATTTTTGTATCGTGTTTGACAGATGATTTCACAAATGCAGAAGGTTCTACCTTAGTATTTGGTTTTTGTTGTTCTTGAACTTTAGAAATTGCATTATTTGATAGTTGCTGTCTCTGACTATCAATCTTTTGTAAAATGTCCCTTCTATTTAAATCTTTTGGTTGTTTAATCTGCTTTGTATTAGATGTATTAGATGGAACTTTAGCTTCTTTTATTTTATTTAAAAATTCCTGTCTGTTAGCTTCAGTCCATTTACCAAAAGGTACCGCTGTATTGTTATTATTTACAGGTTTCACTGTAGTATTTTTAATATTTGTATCAGTACTAAGTTTTGACAAAGCCTTTTCCGTTTCATCTTTAACACCTGTCTGATTTTTATTTTTAACTAGTGACTGGTCTACTTTTTCGTTTTCCAAATTACGATTTGCAGTAACCTTACATTCAATGTTTATGTCTTTAGTAGACTCTTTCAGAGATTCTACTTTACTATTATCTTGATTTTTATCGTGATTTTTGATCAATTCATTTTGTTCCAAGCTAGTTTTTAACTCATCAACTGCTGGAGTAACATTTTCCACATTTTTAGATTTCATGTTTCCTTCTAAATTACTTTCTCTATCTAAAGTTTTCATAACAATTTTGGGTTCTGAATTATTTTGTGGCATATTCACATTAATCTCATTGTTTGATGCACTTTGAAGTTTTATTTGTTGATCTGATATTATTTTATCATTTACAAACTCTGAAGGCTCATTATTTGTTGTTTCTGTTTTTGGTTCACAAGTATTCTTTTTATTGTCTATAGTACTAAGTACTTCATTACTATTATTTAATATAACGTTTT
>DWLS01004483.1:0-13901 GCA_018246255.1 Pachliopta kotzebuea | reverse complement strand
CCGGAAACCACGCTCTGCTACCAACACGATGTGCCGAACAAGTACGGGTTCGGGAGCCCGCGGCACAAGGTTCACCGGTTTTACGTATGCGTGTGTGTACTCACCTCACTCGCCGTCAGCTCCGCTGCTCGCAGGTCTTCAAAGGTATTAGTCAGTCGTCAGTCTGTACAAGTCAAACACTGGGCGCGCGAGCGATGCCCTTCCACTGCAGAGTGTAGGGCTGCAGGTCGCTCCCCGTAGCGGCGCACACAAACACAGGAGGACAGATAGAACACGCAACGTGAACTGCGGCACTAGGCGACCGTGGCGACTCCGTAAGATAACTCGCGTTCGACCTAGCCACCGCGCGATGTCACTCCGAAACGACGGCGTACTACCAACTCATCGCGCGGTCGTTGTCCGTCCCTCTCCCCCCGCACCATCCCACAAGGCCATCTGATTGGCGAGGGTATTTCACCACTACCCGCTGA
Organism: Pachliopta kotzebuea; assembly: GCA_018246255.1. Taxonomy (NCBI): domain Eukaryota; kingdom Metazoa; phylum Arthropoda; class Insecta; order Lepidoptera; family Papilionidae; genus Pachliopta; species Pachliopta kotzebuea. Next base: position 13,431 of record DWLS01004483.1, on the reverse strand, counting down.
TGCTAGGAGAGAAAAATAAAAATATGGTAGCAACTACCGCCGCATAGAGATGCGTAACTATACCGAACATTGATTATACTGCATGAAAACTATACTTTCGACACTTAACCAAAAGATATATCTAAATCATACTCGGAGAGTAAAAAAAAATTTCATTATTATGAAAGATCCCCATATTTGACCGCCGGACTCCGCTAGTCGCATAGACACGTTAAGAAGTAGATTTCAAAAGTAGAACTATTACAAGTATAGTTTAAGTAACAGGTTTGTACTTCCTTTCCTTGATAGTATTAATTTAATTTTGAATAGAATTTTGCCTTTCAATTCTGTGCAGATTCCAAACAAAGGGATTAATTTCATCAGAGAGATTAGGTGAACGCCGTTAGTTTACATAATAAGTAATCCTAATCATATTAATTCACATTACTTATCATAGTATTAAATACAATTACATTTTTCATAATTTCAGCAGATAAATACACTTTTTAACATTCGTTTACCAAAAACATCAAAATTGTAACAATTGCTTATTAAATATCTGATCTTTTATAATTCTCCTTACAATCTTATTGACGTCTACACCTAATCAACGACCTCCCCTAAAATACTTACCCCGTTACTTTAGAGGATAATATTATTATAGTTAATCAGCTTATATTTCCATAATGTTTATTTTATTTTTTTGATATAACAACGGACTGTATTCCTAATAACACCACGTTTCACTTTTTTAGATATGAAGTTCGGTGTACATTTTTCCGCAGGCAATTTAGTTGGTACGCCCTGCTCCCCTACTTAAGGAAAATGGTTTATTTATCTTTCTTTTATTTTTAAAAAGCACGTTTTTATATTAACTTCAAAAGATTTTTTTGTTAACAGGCTAAATATAGAGAGAAAGATACTTTTAGGCGTGTATGTTTACCTGCATAGATCATCACACGTTATATCATAGAAATTCGAAGGGTTCGATTCTCGATAAGTTTGATAGAAATAGTTTACACTACTACTATAAAATTATTGAAATGAGAAAATTAGCTATGAATTACAACTTTATGAGGAAACGCACAAATTTTTAAATCTGCGAATCCAGGGTACACTCTCATACAAACATTTATTCATTATCGTCTTGATACTCATCCTTTATTATGTTATCCACATAATCCAGTTTGTTTAAGAAGCTACCTAACTTTCTTAATTAGACAGCGGCATTACAAGAGTAAAGTTTAAGCCCATGGATAAACAGTATTAATGATGTTTGTATAAAATATTGTATGTATGTATTGCAACTGTTTTAAAGGCTATAATGATACTTCTTTGTCAGAATCGATAAGTCTTTTTATGAATAGAGTTTGACCACGTTCAGCTTGTTAAAGTAATTAAATTATAACAGAAACTTTATCTGGAGAAACGCAAACTCGTTGGTAAGAAGCCTTTACGGATGCTACTCCGTTCGTTTTCGGTAAACACTGAATGTTAAGTTTTTCCATGAACCAGCCTGGTAATATTTTAAATTTATTATATGAAGACGGATTTCCATCCACGGCCTTATTGCACCAACCAGGGTATGAAATTGAGGTTGTAGTTATTCTGACGTAGACAAAAAAGTTTTTACTGGCGACATTATTACGGTAATTAACTTAACGATTACATCACACTACATTGAGCATAATGAGAATTCATGCAAGCTTTCATAAGAGGACATTGTTGTGATGAGCGTGTATCATTTAATATGGATAATATTTTGGCTGTCACAGGGTTTCTTTAAAAATATTAAAAAAGCATTCAAAGAAGGCCACGTCTTCATATTTATATATGTACATATGTAATAAAAATATATACATAAATATTTTACCAATCCCAGTTTTTATTACTACGCGAACAAAACATTCATACTTATATTATAAGTAATCATTGATGTAAAATAATATAACAATAACTTTTGTATATGACTAGAAAATAGATTTAAATATATTATTGTCAAAAATCGTAATATATATTAAATTCTTTTGCTGTGTGATAAATTCATGTAAATGACATGATTGTCACAATTTTTTCTTTTATACTCTATGATAATTTTTTAGTGCATACCGAATCTGTAGATCTATGAAATCAAAATATTTTATAGCAAATATTATGCTGAATTAGGAGAAAACGTAACAAAAGGTCCTAACTAAATTTGCACAGCCAAACGTTTACTTATTAATCAATCAAGGATTCTAAAACATTTACTTGAGATTGGATCGGAACAAGATTTATTGTTTTTGGATACAAATCACCTTGTTCATTATTCACTGAATTACAATGGCGATGTTAATTTTATCAAAAGTTGATCGTGCTTGATTTAAGATGGTTCTAATTTAGCTGCTGAATGCCACGGCTGGCACTGAATTAGGTAGATAAATAAATGTAACAAAGTGTTTCAAAAACTATTTAATGTTTTAATATTACCTAATTAGTATATTTATATCTTAAAGCAACACGACAAGAAATAATAACTATTAGAAACTGATCCTTTTCGAAATTTCTCGTATAGCCAATAAGGTATAGATATTAAATTGGTAATCTAAAGATCTTTAAAACGCTGTTCGAGTATCATATTAATATTTCTTATATTGGCTAAACTGCGTTCAGAGATATTATTAGTTCATACTAATGAAATCACATTAATTTTTACATTCGATATGCCGAGCAAAGTACAGAAGCAAAATACTTTGCAAATATTTTGCTTTGTAAGCATAACACCACGAACATTCATTATATTAAAATCAACGGTATTTGTGCACAATCAAATAGCTAGTTCTAAATACGAATATTCGTCACTTTGCGGTTATATTAGAGCGAATACACAACTCCGGACAATGTTCTACTAAACAAACAGCGCGTATTCGAACAATTTTCAGGCAGAACACAGAGATAAGCGGTTTCCTGTATAATCAATCATTATAAATATCGACAAATGCCACATGCACGATCGAATGACCGCCTCGTTTCTAACAGAAATATGTTCTGCGAGTTCTGCGAGTGTGATTAACGGCTGAATATTAAATCAACGAAAATACTGCGAAACGTACTAAACAAACTGTTTCCATTAATTAAAATTATATTTCCATAGCTATTAAAAGAAACGTTATACTTATGTACACTCATCTGTACGTCTTTATTTATTGGAAATATCCAAACATGGACACATAATAACGATTAAATTTCTTCAGACATTTTTTGCCGTCCAAACTTCAAAAAAAACCTGCGTAAACAGTAATACTTAACACAATATTTAAAACGTTTTAAAATTGTAATAATGCTTTATATCCGTATAAATTTTATACATACACAAACAAACCGGAATTAAAATAAATGTTTCAAATATTTGTGAACATTACGTTGTAAAATCAAAATTTCGAGTTACATTCAGTGAATAATTGACGAGGTAAATTTTACCCAATAAGCTTTAAATTTACTCCGGTTCATTATAATTTGATTGAATTAGAATCTTAGCAGAAAAATTATTTTATTGTCTATTTGCCAGTGTAATTTCTTACATTGACGAAAAAATTAAACAATGTTAGTAAGAAGTCAATGCAAATGTTTGCAAGTGCTTGCTAAATTACAATTAGTTCATATTTTAATTTCAACTATGAATTTTACACCTCTTAAACTTTTCTTTGCGTAATCTAGGAAAATAAGAAATAATAATTTTGAAAATAAAGTTTGAAACTATTGGAACACATTATAATGTTAATTTTAATATTACACAAGATTACACGTACTTTTCTTCAAATATCTCTTTTTTCAACATACAAAGGATAAAAATTATTCTTTTATAATTTCAATTACTCTTTTTCCTCTTTCTATAAAAGAGCTAACCTAAAAAGGGAACATACAAACGTATGAATATCTATGTTCATGTAATATTATATTAATGCAAAGCGCAGGCCTCATTTCTTAATGAGAAACCTTGGTCACAAACGCGGCGCTACTTCAAAGCGTTGACATTATGCATTTTAGAAAATATACTTATAAAATTTAAGATCTCATAGCGATTTTTGTTTTAAGCGGGACATTGCGGCCGAGATTCTTATGTTTGCGAGATTACATAGACTTTTAATAAAATGCCGCATTGTTCCAGTTTGACCTCGGGTTTTCATAGCGAATGGGGATTTATCTCATATTCTTAGCTATTATTAAAATAATACTGTTTTATATGAACCGCTAGCGGAAATTGTATACTACTTAAGTAAATAAAATCACTATGGCGCGGCAGTAATTAGATGACTAAAAATTTTAATCGTACCGTAAATGGATTCTACATTACGTTAACATTTTTGTAATAAATATAAATATATCTTTTCACTCAGGTTTAAGAAATTAAATTATTATAAATGCAATATTATACCTTCTGTCTGCGCCTGTTTCATTTATCGAGTAATAATATGGACTAATATTTTTAATATTGTATATTATAAGGGCTTATTGTTAGTATTTTGTGATTATGGCGGCCCTTTGTAAGAATTAAAACAAATTTACAAGGTTTGTGGTATAATGTAAATTATAAATTCATTAAAAAATGTAATAATTAAGTAAGAATTATTTAATGAGACGAAACTTTATAGACTTTATCGCTCAATTTAATGACTTGTCACACTAGTGTATCGATCAACCGCTTTGTATCAGATATGGCGTCATAGCAATCATTACATAAAATTTACTTTCATAAAATATGTATAATGCATGTATTGTAAAAAAAATAAATCATGACTAAACTTTAATTAAATTACTTGATTAACAGATAAATATATTATTTAAATTACTAAGAAAATAAATAAATGACAAGAACAGCACTCGCTACACTTGGTGGGCGTTTAAGCGAACCAAATGTATTGGAGAAAATCACGACTGCCGCCATTTTTGTCTCCGTTTTAGTCGCCTTCGAAGACACGACAAACATAATATCGGTGGAAGTATTATATTACAACTTCTCGCCCGTACGAAGACCACTCAACAATGTAATCTTTTATGTAATAAAACCTCGGAGTGTTCGATCAAATTTGTAAGAAATCGAGAATTACCAAATTCAACATTGGTTTTATCAATGCTTTAAAATCAGTGCCGATGAATTATGAACACATTATAATAAAAGCATATAATAAAGTTGTTTCTTTTGCGCATTCCACCTGTCCCGTTATAATACCTAGTAATGGACTGTAAACAAAATTGCTATTGAATTAAAAAACGAAACTTTTCGTTCTTATTGATTTAGACTGTTCTCTTTGCTTTACTTATTAGCATGTACAGACTTAAGAACCATTGCAGTTTATAATATAATAAAACTGAGTTCGTGCACGACTCTGTTAAAAAAAGTCCTTTCTTTCGACGCTTTTTAAAACGAATAAAACATTCTGCGAGGCGGTCGGTGTTTAGTCAATACACAAAGAACCGGCCGCGCAAACAACTTTCTACGGAGTTTACAATTTGCCTATTTCATTTCAATTACAATTTATTCGCTGTAAATCTCATATACTATATTTATCTGTAATATATTATATATCTGAAAACATGTACGATCTCCAACTTGGAGCTCTTGTCACCGCCAATTGTACTAAAGCTCTCTAATATGACGCACGACTATGGCAAGAGACCAAATAGGAAGACTCTGGTTTTTTGGAGAATAGACGAGTATTATGGGATTTCGCATGTGTCGACACACTTCCGTTCCATGTGTAAGGCACTTTAATCACGGTCAGCGTAGCCGCAAAAAACGCAGAAAACCTAAGGTCGCGCAAGTATAAAGAGCTCATCGAGGATTTCACATTTGGACAGTTTGGCGTAGGAACCCTTGGCATATGGGGTTCTTATGTGCGTAATTTTTTTAGCAAAATCTCAAAAATTATTAAGGAAGCCACCAGAGACTCTAGGTCCGGTAACTGTATGGCAAAAAAATAAGCCTCAGCGTCCAACGAGAAAATGCCATGAGTTTACTCGGTACTCTGCTAGATAGAGATGATTTAGAACATAATTTCTATCTTTAGTACTTATTTTTTTCTTTAGTTTTCCTCTAGTTCTAAACAGAATTAGTTTGTCTCAACACCGTCTTAAATTTATAACAAATAGCCGGTTTAAGGGAAATATAATAATTGATAAACGTAAACGTATCTTTCGAACACGTACGTCTAGCTCGTCCTTATTGTTAGTTATGTGTGAATGACCACCACGAAACTGGTGAAAATATAGACACGACAGCATCTACTTTCTATAGAATGTTGTGCTCGTTAATCCGCATGCCAAGTAGGGCGACTACATAAAATCTCTGCTTCTTTTGGACACAGGTAATAAGCCTATATACATTTAGTGTTAATATGTACATTATATTAGAAACTAATATTAATTTTCCTCGTAATTTCAGTCAATAAATTTATTCGAACTTTAATACACGTCCCGGTTTTATTTTGTCGGCGCATCTGAAAGAAATTTTACTTTAATTAGGAGTTTAATAAAAGGAAATGGCACAATAATATCGCGAAGCATAAAGATGAAATTTAATAAAGATGTAAATTGTAAAACGCAATCTTTCTCTACAACAGAGGAGCGGCTTCCGTAAATAAAACGAAAGGACTTAAAAAAAATGATTCGTGATGAAATTAATCTTTCTTTAACTTCCTCATGACCTATTTCACTTTGTGTAAAAAATAAAACATGTTAAGACAAAATTGGTGATAATTAAAATTGTTTCTTTTTAATAAAAATCAATGTTTGCATGTAGCGGAACCTAATATTAATCCAGTAATAATTATAAATTTTTATTCACTGTTTTTTTAACATATTACTGCAATAAATAATAGATACAGGAAAGGGAATTTTTAAGAGCACTAACTATTCGCAAACAAAACATGCTCTGTATTTCGATGGTCATTGCATTGTTCCCGCAAACGTATGAGCGTTATTCGTACAATTTGCGGTCAGAACACAGAGATAAGCGACTCTCCGTATAATCAATCAATCATTGTAAATATCCACAACTGCCGAATACACGACCGTGAATGACCGCTTCGTTTCCATCAGAACATAATATGTGAGTGTGATAAATGATAGAAAATCCATTTACTTTCCCGGGTATTTTGTTCCGATGTCAATTTCTTTCCAGAGATTATACGTATATAATGTTATTGTTGCTTTTTTACTAAACCTAATACGTAGTGTTTTAAATTCAATGAATTTCAATTGATGAATACAGTAAATAATTAAGATTTTACTAACAAATTTTTCAGATTTAACATTTCGTGTGTATGTGAGTATATGTGAGTGTGATAAATGATAGAAAATCCGTTTACTTTCCCGGGTATTTTGTTCCGATGTCAATTTGTTTCCAGAGATTATACGTATATATAGTTATTGTTGCTTTTTTACTGAACCTAATACGTAGTGTTTTAAATTCAATGAATTTTAATCGATTAATACAGTAAATAATTAAGATTTTACTAATAAATTTTTCAGGTTTAACATTTCGTGTGTATTTCTGTAATTTGTTTGGCTACTTCTGGATGGAAAAATTCAGTAATAATTATTCTTTACTAAATTATTAATATTTGTATAGTTTTCGCTCAGTGGATAAAATAACAGAACTTTTAAACATTTAATGTAGACTTTTTTAGAATAGTGTACTAGTCTCTACTGCCAGAAATTTCCTTGGTAGGTATAACAGCAGAGCCTATTTCCGCAGCTAAATAGTAGTGTATTATGACTAGGCAGTCTAGCCACTCACGAGATTAAATGAGCATTATATAGTACTGTGTGTGTAATTATAACAAGCGACATATTGTAAGTAAACGTCGTGCGTGTTTGATTGCTTTATCTGATAAGATAAAAAACTGTAAACTTTAGATTCTGAGTGAGTCAGTCGTAAAAATGGCGATAAATAATCTTTACGAAAACTATAAAGAAAAAGAATACCGCCTAAGCTTACGAAATTCAGAGAATATGCTTTTAACGAACAAACGATCCGCAATCGGAGTAGAAAGCGATCGTTACGTACTATTTATTTTCGCTCCAGAGCCGAAAGTTAAGCGTGGTTTACGAACCGATTTTAGTAGAAATACCCGGGGAAAAGATACTTCAATTATAGTTCGAATTTATTTTAAAGTACCACATTAGTGTACATAACATGTTAAGATGTATAAAAAAATGCCGCGAAACCGAAAACTATTATTTATTTGGCTTTAATAAATTCTTTCGAATGAAAAGTTGTTTTGTTTGTGCAATAAATAGAAACAACTAGTTATTATTTCTAAAATGTAAAAATTTCTAAGATGGTAATGAAATAATTTAAAACAAAAATCTCACATCGCAACCATAAAACAAACTTTGTTCTGAAAGACAGTAATTTCGCAAGTGAATGGCACCTCCTTGGAGCTTATAAAATAAATTTTCTGCGTTCACCAAAATCCTTTGTAGACATTTATTTTACCGTTTCCATTTTCAATCTGATAAAAGAAGATTAAATGGCGAAATCCGTAAATTTCTTACCATCCAAGCCGTGTTATCATCCTTCTATTTTGAATCCGATTATAAGATTTAATGCCAACTAAATTACTTATTCAATACACGGACAAAACTTTATTTAAAATAAATGTAATGTAAATTTTAAGCTAATTAATTTGTTAATTGAGTAGTGTCATCTATATTTAAGGTAGCATTAGCAGCGTAATTTTACATTTCAACCCCTTTTGGATCGGTGTCTAGTAAAATCCAGTAAAAATCTCAATTGGATTCAATGTAAAATTATATTTTTTTTTTGGTTATATAAAAGATCTAATTAAACCTAGATAACTGTTGCTAAATTATCAAGTTAAATATTTCCAGATAAATCATATAAAGACATATCATAACCTTAAGTATAAACATAAATTCAAAAGTAATTGGTCGTCGTTCCTTTCCTTAAAGCCTAAAGTAATTTAATCCATGGATTGCATTACGCATGCGCCAAATGACCCACTTTTCAAAGCAAAGAAAAAAATTCTCGAATCTGTTGATCTCCAGTTTGATTCCTAAACCTAGAATGGATCTTTTTATTGCTTAATACACAAGGATTACATCTAATTATACTAAATGGAATAGTAATTTTTTGTCTTTTATTAACTTGGAAGAAATTTAATAGAATACAAAGAAAATGTACGAAAGTAATAAAAACTAATTTAGTTGAAGTTTTTGGAGTAAAATATTAAAGAGATTCCTGCGAGCACTTACAATCTATGTATAATATATGAGAATCGTAAAGAAATAAACTAATAAGTCTTGAGATACTAATTAAATATTGTTTACAGCGTAAATATGTTTTATAATATTTGTTTTAAAATCCAGCACAATATAGTTGTGGAAAAATAGTGTGGTTATTCAGGAAACAACAAAATTTAATTCTTTCTTCAAATTAGTTGGTGTAATATAAAATGTTTGTAGACTTATTTTAAATGAAAATGAAAAACGATTTCACAAGGAATTTTAAAGCTTCCGGTGTAAAAAATATTAACAAAAACTATTGAAATGTGGTAGAGGACGTACAAATGCCATGTTCGACGCATGGTAAAAGTCGACGATATTTTTGTGAACATTGAAGAGAATCTTTACAGTAAAACATGACAATTCTTTTATTGAAATCGCTAACTTTATGGTTTTCGTTTTAAAAAGTATGTTTTCTTTACAGTATTTACCTTTTGTGTAATATACAACAACTAAAAAAGTTTTTAAAATTATTTATTTGTATCTTTGTTAGAATTTCTCGGCAAAATACAATTTTGTCGTCTCAGTATTATGATTTTATATTTTTTTTCGTAGGAAAATTATTTCTAAATAGTCATCAATGATATTTAAAAACACGGCTTAAAAAAATATTGTAGAAATAATTCTAAATGTAAGAATAATTGAAGATTGAAGAAATGTTTCCGATCATATCCCCAAATTTTAGTATGAAAAGAGCATCAAATGATAATGATCCTTAAATATTTTAAAATTAATATTCGTATTCCCTTTTTGTGTATGTTTATATATTTATTACGTCGTTTATATGCATTTATTCATAATTCTTAAGCTACATATAAATATCTATTAAAAGTATGCATCAGCTGTTCATCTAAAACTTCTACATCTATAATATTTCTTTTAATCTAATAAAAAACTGAATAACATTGTAAGTAACAAGTTCATTAAAACCTTTAAAATATGTTTTATTTCTATTTTATCCATTCCGCGTATAAATGGAATCCAAATACAGCCGTGTCCAGAACTTTAAAAATTATTTAGAGTTATATGGCCAACGCTGTTAAATCTCTCTTAACGAAATTTGTTACAGGAACTATTATCTATTTACAAAAAATACAAGCGTTTGTGATTTATGTTTTGGAACTCGGAAAGCAACGATTAAACCATTTCTCAACAAAAAAGAATACATGAACTTTTTCATTTTCATTTATATGATCACTAATCTAATTGTTATTCCACAACCAACGTGCCCTTCAAATCATATACGACATATCACATCCGATATTTTTAAATTTAGAGAGGTATCGTTTCAAAAATATACTTTAAAAATCTTCCACAGCCTAGATATTTCTCATTATAAAAGCCGAATTGTAGTAGTTTCAAAATTCTGTGCTACGAATATAGACTGAACTAGAACGTAAAATTACAAATGCATGAACCTTTACAACGACGCTATTGAAAGCTTCACACATCCGGTAGACTTTCCAATTCCGCTTCATCTTACGTAATGAGTATGAAGAATACATTATTATGAAATAATGTATAATTCTGATTTAACACAAAATAATTTCTATATTTTCCAAACATCTCTCCCAATGTTCTTCAATGGATAGTCCCATATTATCCCAAAAGTATATTTATTGTTTGAACTGCGATAAGAATATTAATCTTTTTTCAATTATCTTCTGAGTGAGAAGAGAAAAATTAATTTTTAAGTTGCTATTTTTCGTTTAAACTATATGCAATTTATTTATCTTTTTCCTTTATTACATCACAATATGAACTAAAAATAAAACAAAAATTAAGAAAACAGAAATGATACCTTTTACACATGTTAACAATTTCTGTTTGATCTTTATTTATTTTCCTATGTCTGTTTATCAATTGTCCGATTTGTTGTAAAACCTCAAACGGTGTTTGAAGAACAGTAATTATGTTCCAACGAAAAAGAAAAATTGATAATCTAACAAGATATTTATTTCGATGAAAGTATAAAATTTTACTAAGGAACTAGCAATTAAACTTACGTTCATTGAAGTCGTACAATTCCTACTTCCAACGTTCTTACAAATGTAGAAGCTCTACTGATATCAGAAGTTCTTCACAGAAATTTACGTACTGGAATGAAAGATGCCCGTGATAATAATTAATTTACTATCTGTTTTTATAATACAATTTGCTTCAGCGTCAAGTAAATCTAAGATACAACTTAAGCGAACATAAAAAAAAGTTCAAACGGCGTCATAAATAGCATTTACTGTCAGAACCAATTCTGACTAATCGCGTTAGGTTATTCCTAAATGATAATATATCACTTAAAACTTTACTAACAGAATGAGGTTAAAATGTGATAAGAAAAAGACATTGTTGTGTAGTTTAATGAGTTTACAGGTTAAACGTGTTATTGACTATGAATTTTTTAATAAACATGTATTGATATTAGGTAGTATAACTGCTGGATGCAGACAGCAACTGAAGCGGAGATTTATAAGGGAGACCTATGTCTATCTGTGGGCGTTTATCAACAGATGATAACGAAAATAATGATTAGGTAAAATCATTAAATAAAATATCTCTTATAATCTTGCGAAAAAAGGCCCCTTATCTGAACCGCGTAAACATTGAAAGTACATCAAAACTTTTTAAATTCATTGCATCACTTAAAATACTTTGACGTCATGTTTTTAAGTGTTGTTAATTTCTAAGCAATAAGTTATGAAACTTGACTAACGCTTATTCAACAGTTTAATCAAGCTTAATACGGATGTTCGTAAATTATCGACTTAAAAATACTTGAACGTGGGTTTTTTTAGTTTTTTCAATCAATAGATTCGATGATTTTTTTTACCTCTTTAAACCGCAAAATTATTTAACAGATATAAAACCCAGCGAGGAGACTTTTAAGCGTTCATTGACGTTACGTTTTTCTGCATGAACTATTAAAGACGCATATTTAATTTGTACTATTCACCTTTAATTAATTAATACAATACAGTATTTTATGTTTTCATTATACAAAAGGCTTTAACCTTTTTTTTCCATTTCCTATACTATGTATAATAGTATTACATTCCCTTTGTCTCGCAGTTTCAAACGACACGAAGAGCTGGCGAAGCTATTTTCTGGCTAACTAGAAACTAAGTAAATGTATTCAAACTAAGTTAACCCGCTTCGTATAACATAAGACATTTAAATACTAAGAAACGAATAAACGACTTTGTTTAAAACAATGACTAGTGTTTATCTTATAACAGTATACAAAAATACATTTAAGTAAACATAAGTATTTGATTTGCGCCTTCTTGAAAGTTTAGTGAAAAACATTTAGATTTTCTGAAACGAAATATTCTGTGTCATAAAATTTATTAAATTTTTTAACTTGTTATATCAATTACTTAAAAGTTTTATATTGTACGAATTATTAATAAAGCTATTTCCTAAGTTTTATTTTGTATCACCTTTCGCCTAAGTGCTTGTCGAATCGTCCACGTTTTGGCGCACCCGTTCTGTAATTGAGTTCCCGTTATCTGCCAAGTAGGCTGAACACGTACTTAAACTGCGAGCTTAAGGGCATAAAGATACGGAATATACCGCTTTACGAAGCTTAAACCTTAACTTATTACAAATTAAATTTAACTATAACAGTCCTATGTTTCACTGATGAATAAATAGATATCTCACCAGACGATTTTTGTTTACTGATGACTCTAGAGAGTTCTATTAACTTATTCAAAAAGCACCCGTGTAATAAGTACCTAAAATTAGTTTAATAATTAAAAAGGCATACAACTACCATCTTGTTACTCCAGTAATATCACTATAGACAGATTACTTCAAACAAAACATTATTGCTTATGCATTACCACTTACGCAGCAGAAATATAATTCAGCACAAACAGCCGAAAACATCCACTGCTGAACATAGGGTTCTCCAAAAGATCTTTACTCTAATCGGTCATGCACGTTTCCTGCGATCTTCACCAAAACATCAATCCATCGTGTGGGGAGTATTTCAACACTGCCCCATCGGCCGTAGGTCCTACGATCAATGTGCCATGTGCATTGCCGCAAATCTAGCAATCCTTAAAAGTATATCAGATAGATAGATAAAACATTTATTGTTACCACAAAAACACACACACCACATACAGATAGACAGATATAAGAATTTATGCACAATAATAT
>DWLS01004482.1:0-13902 GCA_018246255.1 Pachliopta kotzebuea | reverse complement strand
CCACATCTTCACTTACCACCAGGTGGGATCGTGGTCAAGCATTAACCTATACATACGTATAAAAAAAAAAAAAAAACCTTGACGACGGCTTTGTATCGTTAAAAAAATTATGTAGTTATAGTATGATTTCTTTACCTTTTAATACTCTCCGATTAGATCTATGAATTGATTTCGTTTGTTCATAATGTATTAAGGTTTGCAACAGGCAATTGCGTCCTTTAACCGGTCTCTGAATATTTCGTCTAGATATAGCGTACACACAACTGCATAAACCAGCTTGCTGCCGACTGGTTGAGTAAACATAAAGTTTTATTACTTGGCTGTGTTCCACGCATGGACGTTAAAGCCGCGTATTTGTAGGATTGTTTGTAGTTTCCAGATAGGCTCGGAGATGTGTAGTGCGGGCGTCGATCCAATGCCCAGAAAACCTACGAATAATCCGCGCGTATCCGGCCTTGTTCATTATTCGGTTATAAAAAATTTAGAAACTGCTATAGCATCCAGCTATTATTTTTTATCGACTATGGACTGATACATACCTTAGTTTCACCGGATTTTACGTAACAGTGATAAGTTCGAAGACATTGATGTGCGCTTGCCTAAAGTACTTTGACTCCTACATTGGCAAAGAGAACTCGTTAATACTATTATAATTTGAAAGTGATATCTAGCCGGGTGTGTCTGACAAAATCTTGTCAATATCACTGGCCCAGATTCGAGCTAGACTATGACCACCAGAGCTAGATTTTTTTGTCTATGTGGTATATATAATCTTCGTTAATACATACGATACATAATAAATATTTATATCACTTTTATCTATTTGGATGTGGATTTGAAGAGAAATTTTGTGAAAAAGTTGAAATCCTGGTTTTATTTCTTATTTGTTAGTTTCCCTCAGTAACTTACCTAAAATAATGTTTTAGAAGCATCCTTAAAATTGCTCTATGCGAAATAAGCTAATTAATTACCGTTTAAACCAACACCGAGCACAGTTAAAACAATTTCTCATTAACTAAGAGCAGTTACTTGTAACGAATAACGAACAATGCAGTTTTGTCGGGTATTGGCGCCCATCGTTTCGTACTTCAGCGGTTAGTCCGTCTTGATCGTTACAAATGGCCACCTGCCAAGCGGAGTAACTAATGCCACCGCGTCTGTACAACGACAATGTTGCCATGCCAAAACGCTTCGGCTTTGCGATAGGCCCGCTTAGATAAACGTTCCACAAACTAGTACTCCGCAAATAATGAAAAATTACAGCATATGTAATATTTCGTAGCTGCCAAACAGCAACGGATTGTTTTAATATGGTTGCACCAAACAATGCCTCTGTGTAAACTATATGATTGCTAAATCTGTTGATTACCATATTTCGAATTAATGGCCTTTAGATCAGAAAGTAATTATACCTTCATCAAATGAAACTTCGTCCTAATTTTGCAGATAATATTTTAACACAATGGAGATGGGTTAAACCCTTTTTTAAGTCTGCTATGGTTTAGCATTTGACCTTCACTGACGTTAAGCGATTATAATGAAGAAGCATGCTTGCTGAGAAAACGCCTGGTTATTGTCACGTTGCCTATCAAAACTCAGCAATATTGATATTATGTGGGTGATATTATGAGGTTAATGATATTATGGGGTGATGCTAGCTCAGCCCAGCAGATAAACCTTGTGATCATTATTGTAGTGAATAGAATATATTATTTAATTAGTTAATAAGAAATTTAATAACGTTGGCGCCATTTACACGCACATACTTTACTTTACGGGAAAACACAACAAGGTACGGTATTCTTAAAAAATATTTCAATGTTAACGGTACAGGAAGTAACAGCACTTTTTCTTAAATTCCATGTTAGATGCAATCATCATGGTATGGGGTTAGTACGAAATATTGTTTATCTTAGCTCACAGATCGCTGGTAACCGAGATTCCCTTGGGAAGTGTTTCATGGTCTTTTTTTGTTCAGCTAATACATTTTATGACACATAAGTTGAAGACTTATATCAATATTACTGCAATACAAATACAGCGGCATCTATGAGAAAAAATTAGATGCTGAATTGGCGTGCAGGATGTACAAAAGCGTGCAAGTATGCAATAATATTGTTACATTGCGATGTCGTTAACCTCTTTTATTTGATAAATAAACTTTTTCAAATCGATTTAGATACTATATGTGTTTGGCAAACACAACTGTTTCATGTAAAACTAGTGGAGATAAATAAATAGTTAAAGAATATTTTTTATAACAAGTTGTAAATTTGGATTAGATTTCAAAAATGTTTTGGAGAAGTGCAGTTTTTCTACAAAAAAATATATTTTAATTTTGGTTATTGCTTTGTTTTTAAACATAAAAAGTTAAATAAATTTACCATATACAAACATTTACTACATGTATGAAAATCTACAAATTTTTTATATGCTGAAATTACATGAGAATTGTAGACAAGGTTTCGTGTTTTTTTCCAGTGCACAATTTAGGATTTCTTTACGACTGTCATTTATCGTCTGACATATAAATGCGATTGTGTTGTTTGACACAGATTCTATTTAATTCATGAACAGCAATCGCAATGGACTCTAAATATAATCGCGCATTGGCATTCGAACCGCGTGACCGGCCCTCTGACGGCGGGCGTCGCAGAGTTGCATCCAAATAAGCAGCATTCACCCCCACAGCGTACGGATGAGCATTTAATTTTATGTTTTGGATAGTAATGTGCTCAAGAACAATAGCATTGTACGCGGTTGAATTACAACGTCCTCACCTTGCTCGGAATAGGTAAATATTGACATTATTATAAAACTAGAAGTTTTAAATGCGCAAGAAAGACTACAATGCCCGGACTGGTGACGGATTCTGAAGCTTGCTACTACTATTTATGAGTCGTCATATAAATAATGGTAGCAAGCTTCAGAATGCTCTTCCAAAAAATTATAAGTAGTAAATATTGACTACGTATAATCCTTATAATTTTATAACAATTACGTTAAATAAATGAGCGCCAGGGCCAAAAAATCAAATCAGAGATTAACAGTTTATTATATAAACTGTCACATAATGTAAAAAGATAATTCTATGATTATATGATGATGGTAATTTTATGATTATAAATAAATACTTTTAAAAATGGTTTTCTGCAGTAAAAGGCTACTAAGGACATCACTACATGAACAGCAATGTGTGTCGGTATGCTTCCAGCCAGACCTAGTTCTGCAAGGGAGTATAATGAGCACGTTGTGCATGCTCTGCAATGCTTTTTGTAAAATATTATATGTAGATGCAGCAGAATAACGTTATTGTATACTAAAAATAAGAATTCTTTATAATTTTATTATTAATATGGCTATTTATTTCTGTATTAGTTCTAGTACGTTATTAATATCCCTAGATCTCTGAGATCCGTATTTTATTTTCAAACGTAACACAAAGTTAACATTGTCCGTATTTTCTAGCAGATAAGCTTGCGAGAAACACAAATGATTTTATCTAGATAAACGACTACCTGACAAGCTCCAGCTACTTTTTTCTGATAAACGAGTGTACGTGTTTCTTTAGTAAATACAGAAGCGTGTGTGACACGGAGGTTCTTGGTTTAATTCCGTTTTAATCAAATTCGCCTGGCTTAGCTACCTCCCTCGTGTAGTGATTCTGCTGCCATAACAGCATTGCGTTTCGGCTGTCAATTTATTCATGTAAGAGTATTATGGATGAGTGTGTCTCTTTGACATCCAACACAGTTTAAAACCTAATGTAAGTGTTAGCAAATTGCAAAAAAGGAAAAAACTACCAGAGCTGTTAACACCAATCAAGCATGGCTTTGTTAATAATCGATCAGCTAATAACAGTATCGAATGATCGGTGTAACATTCACTTTGAATGAAAGAGTGTGATGTATGTATGTATGAGTGTAACACGACACTGCTTGGAGTAGCGTAAACAACGGGACGTACCGCTAGCCGCGTCCGCTCAGTTTAATTATCAGAATCGGCTTGATTTTACAATCTTCAAAGCTTTTCATTCCCAAATAAATATGTTATGATCTATATCAACATGTTTTTCTTTATATAATGGCAATGATTAAGTGATTTCAGCCATCAAAATATGATAAATATATAACATTTATACGTGATATGTCTTTTGAAAAAGTAATGAATATATGATATTTGTGAAAATGTTACATTCACGACTTAAGTATAAATGTAAAATAAATTACTTGTAATGACGTACATATTTGTTTTTATTTATGTAAAAACTGGTTGCCACGTTAAACACGATTAATATCAAACAACCGTTTTGACGAAGACGAGTGTCGGTAGCCGTACACACACACAAAGAGGAAATTATTATATATATAAACACACAGGCACAGACGTTGAGCGACAATGGCGAAGTAAGCCGTCGTCGCCACTTCTACCTCCAATTCTACTTCATTTACATATTCCACTGAGCGTTGTCGGTAATGTCTACATAACATGTAGCGTTTGTGCTGTAGTTAGTACTCTTACATCGATTTCGAGACATTGAATCGATTAAAAATTCTTATAATCTTCTTGTACGCTAACACTTTAAAATATATGCATAAGTTCAATTAGTATTAACTTTGTTACTAAAAAACAATCCAAGCACGCAGGCATTGATTTCGTACAATTGCCTTAATTATTTCTGATCATCTTATCGTTATCGATTTATGTGCATAACATTAAACGTTGGGTGCAGTTACACAGAAAGTTTTTAGATGTCTTTATCACTTTTATTAATAAAAAGTCTCAAGAGTTTGTGATATTGGACTAGCGATTAATCCACTGATTTAAGAAAAGGTAAATATTTAATAGAAAAACAAAACATCTGGTAAGACTTCAGGCATTCTCACTGTTACAGTTGTAAAAAGAATATTGCGGGAAGACAATTTGAAAAACGACAAAAAGCTACAAGCAATTCAGCGGGCTCGCTCTTAATTGGATGACACTACTTCCTACAAACGACTTCCCGCTCCGTAGCTCACACCGCAGTACTTGCAGGCTCCCGCAGTTAACTTACGAGATCCTTACCTAATTTTTGCTTACACTAAGATTGTATAAAATAATAGACTTGTGCGCTAAGTGCTTTTATAACTTCTTCTGTAACATTTGAAGAAATATTAAAATTTACGGGTTGGTTTTATAATGTCAACGATAAATCAAGTTAAATAGCGCTTTAGTGTTATTTTCTGAACCTAAGTCACGCGACGCCCGTATTGTTTATATAATATTATCGACCCAGGGCATTTTGTACATTTAAGTGTAGCTCAAAAACAAAATTTATACTTATACCTAATTCATATTTGTTCTTGTCTCTGATCTGGTCAACAAAACCTAAATTATGTTATTAAGCGAACCGGTATTGCCAGTTGTGGGTTTATATTGAGATTTTTTAATTAACCTGCTAGAGGCACAAATAAAAATAATGGCTTTTTTTCATGGTTTGTACTTAATTTTTTGAAAAGACTTAAATTTCAAAAAATGCTTTTATTTATTTTTGTGTCTGTTAGGAATACAAATAAAATGAGAGTTCAAGTTACCAGGTTTGGTATTTCATAATTATAGTTTTAACATGAGATGTCTCGACTTTATCAAGTTGATCCGAAGTTGATTTTATAAGAGAAGCTTTATTTAATTAATGATCACTGTATTATGTTTAGGTAATTAATGTACTTCGAAGATGAAAGGACTCAAAAAGTGTAATTAAATTCCGTAATTGCGCCATTAGCACAGATTTCAGCGTTCGTTTATAAGTAAACGTTAGAACGTAAAAAAAGCTTTAAAAATTATCGTGGCTGGTTCTTTAGTCGGTCTCAAAACCTGTAGTATTTAAGGTGTGGTGTGGTGCCGACGGTAAATATGGAGCAGTCGATTCTCATTCACGACGCTTACATAATGATACTAAGCACCTACTTATTTACGCGCCCAGTTACTGTGCACGTGTGGCGGATTCTTAAACACTTCACAAGTAGTTTATATTAAAATTATCTAAACTTGAATCCGTTATGACAACGTGAATAAAATCCAGGGGATTGATATAAATCAATATAAGTAAAACGAATGTTCCGCATATTATTAATAATGTTCCTAGTCACGTAATAATAGAAAACGGATAAAATAGTTAAACATTCTAATAGAACTTTCATTAAGGTCGATTAACATAGCGGCCGAAATAGACACTGCAGGTTACCAATGCAGACTATTTACGTGTCTCTGTATAAATAAGTCTAAATACATGGAAATATTTAAAAAAAAAAATGGTTTTTCATCTACGTATCCTAACTCTGCGCCTTTATAATTACCGTCCGGCTTGAGTGATGATATGATATGATTGATATGTTACTCTTTCATATATATGAAATCGTTAACGTTAACATTAAAACTAAATGAACAAATACAAAACTACTATTTGCTAATACTGTGCTCGCGGAAAGAATAAGTAAAATGTTATACATAAGTTTCGTTGCCCCAGTAGCTTCTTCATGTCCAGGGCTCTTCATCATTAATGATTGCATATAAATGTTCGGTGGCAGAAATAGTTGTTACGGTGGTATCTAGACGGTTTCTGGTATCGAAGGTCACCACAAATATATGTCTTAAGACAGGTGTATTTTTATTAGGTTATGAGAGATCATTGAATGCTTAATTATATTTTATTTGATTAGTGTTTACGGTTAAGTAATAATTTGGGGGTAGTTGGGTAGTTTTAAGCCCACACTATATCCAATTGTATATTCGTTGTGTGACAGTCGTATGGCCTCTAGAATCATTAGCAGCGGCATTGAGCCTTGTTAAATTGAATGCCTTGTTGGCCCACATGCCTGTGTAGGTACCTGCCAAAAGAACGATTGATGTTAACTAATAACGAATACGTACGAACTGTGGTTAAAGTGCCATTACGTAGACGGCATAGTTTACTGTATCATTCTTTAAATATTCTATAATGTTAAGTACCATTTTTTCATTTCTCACGGCGAAACAAATGTAAATGAATAAAAATCAATTTTATAAGCAGCTAGTAAACATTTTTGGAATAGAATTTAATTATTGCTTTTAAAAGTAAGAGAACAACTTTCACAAAAAATATTAGCACTTAAAAACACAATTTTTTTTTTATTATAACTAGTCTACTAAAGTAATATTATTAGGATAGCAATGATCCAAACAAGTACAAATTGTAGCTTATCTATTAAATTCTGTAAAAATAATAAACTAAATTATATTTATAAATTGACTATTTCGGAGAATTGTACGTAATTAAATTGTGTGAATGAGTTGAAGTTATTACATAGATCTTGATATATCAAGTACTTCCTTTAATCAATTATGTATTAAGTGTTGAATTAGTTTAAGTTTAGCGTACCGATTAATTAGGAAATAACTTATGGGCACAATTACGAAAGATATCAACAGCGAAGAGTTTGGAACAATCTGGCAGCAACTACGTTTTCATTTGATTATTTCTTTAACCTCTAAGACAAACATTTGAACTTGCTTTTGTATGGTATTAAGTGAAAACTAGGCCGTGGATGGTAAAGCGTGCTCGCTCAGAAAAATAATAGTGGTAGATAACCAAACAGAAAATCAGTGACCTTCACGTTACCAGGTAGGCTATAAAAACAGAAAATATCTCCTACTTCACTCTACTTTTAGAAAGAACGTGGCCTAAAAAGACCGTGGCCTAAAAAGTAGAATTCATAGACATCTTCAACACTATCTTGCTTTACCATTATAAACATCTTTTATCATTAAATGAGATATCAATCAAGCATGAGTTTGAATATTAAAAAAAAAACTATGCGCATGACGTCGTTTAGACAGGATTCGTTGCGTGTACACCAAAAATGCCTTTTTTCGGCTATCGCCTAGCTAAAACAAATTCACGAAATTTAAACTAAAATTATATCTACAATAAATAAGCTGAGACACTAACGAACTTTACTGTTGTTTAGTCAGTATAAAATTCGTCCCTAAAAATTGAAATATTTTGTGGTTTAACAACAAAGCTTGTAAAAAGTTATGTAAAAATGATGATAAAGTGATAATCATACTACTCTAGTATTACTTTTAAATATCTGTGGTAGTAACTTGAAAAACCGCCAAAATATTTATGTATATTATTAATAATGAAGATCATTGCTGATAATAAAATAAGGTACTTAAGTATCGTTTGAATAATAATCCTGTCACTAAATTCTATTTGACTGCCTCTCCTTCTCCACCTTTTAAATTTCAACTTTAAAAATTATGTGAACCTTTTATACTGTGAAATCCAGTGTATATAAATAGTGAAAGCATTCCTTTAAAAGTTGATTTACTGACTATTCGCTTGAAATCGCCGTCACGATCAAAAGCTATTAATATAAACTTTAGAGAAATCTCGATGCTTTTCATTCAATGTTCTTTTTGAAATATAGATCTGGAGTTATTCAGATATTAAAAAATAAAGAAAAAAGGCTACGTAAATTAAAAATGTCCTGAAGTTATCTTCGAACTGACATAAAAACATTAGTGTCTTCATGTTTTCCAGTCAACCGATTTTTTTAATGAAAATTGTTAATAATATTATTTTTATAAAGAGAATTAGGCTTGAATTGATAGTGAAACTTCATACTTGATGGTAATATGCCCAGTATTTATTTTACCCCATTTATATACATGTATTTATATACCATATATATGTATGTATAATTAGACATGTACATATAATATTAAAAATGCAATGTGTATGTATATATACTTATATCTCGGTTAAAATGATTAATTGATTTCATCCCATTCAACAAAAAATGCAATATAAACGAAAATTTATGAACAGAAATAAAAATATTGAGTCAAAAATAGTTAAAAAAAATATGTCTATCAACTTTATTAGGAATATTGTATATAAATTATGTTTTATATATAATGTTTTTTTATTCTATAATGTAAATTTTGTAATGAGAAAAATTTAAGGGAATCCACAAAGGCCAGGAAAAGGTTAAATTAGGCATCCCAGAATTACTGTCTTGATAAGATTCAGATTTGTTACCTATAAAAAAATTTAATTGCTTTAACTTATACTTTCAGGGCTTGAATTAAGTGAACTGGTAAACCCATCATATCCGTCGTATCTATATTTTTCATACATAAGGTGATTAAGTTACAAAGAAGTCTAAAAGTTGTACCTCTATCTTTTCTAGAAATATCTCTTAGGATATTAATAAAATCGAAAGTGTGACCTGTTAATTAAATCATTGTCATATTTTCGGTATGTAAACGTCGCCTGGCGTTAAATTTATGACACAAACCAAATTGTTGCAATTAACTAACTTAATCTATTACTCATAAAACTTTACGATACGGAAACTTCGCAGTGTTCTTAGTAAAATTTGATGGAGCAAACTGGATTATTTACAAATCCTAATACGCAGGGTGCGATTTGCTTAATAAAATTTAAAGTTTAATTTTAATGAGTAAAGTTAGTACTTTAATTTTATTCATAAACATGTAAATTTAATACATACTGATCGTTAAAGCGTCTCGATACTTTTGACATTGTTAAATTTATTTCTATGTATAGGTTAATTTATTTTTTTCATGTTGAAAAAAATATTATGTGTTATTTAACAAATATGTTATACGTGTTAATACAATGGGAATCGTGTTAGTGTCACTTACGTTACTACGTTAACGACGAGAAGACCGAGAAGTTTACCTGATTGTAAGTGATACGCTTGCCATTGACAATGGTACGAAACTCCGCGCTTATCGCCTTGAACCGAAAGCTATTTAGTCTCGTTCCTCTAGCTATTTCACTATATTGTGCCCTTCGATTACACCCCTGTTTGGTGGTACAAATACCAAAGAGATGCGGTGGTACTTATCTAGACGGCTTCCGAGAATATAGCACCAATAACTACTGATATTTGATTTATAAACTAACGACGAGACTTGAGAACCCCTTAATTCTTTTATTCTGCGCTTAGTTAATAACTGATTAAAGATAGACCGATTATTTTTGGAATATTAGTTGTATCTTAAACAAAAGTATCTAGTAGCACCCATTGTCACATGATAGTAGATAAGACTATAAGTGGTTAGGATGGTGGCGTACACAACGATGTCTATTACTTAATTCGTTATGAAATGTACGATGTTGGTGCTGAGCTACAGATAGTGTTAATACATATTTGTTACTCGTTAGATTTGAATAATACCGAAATTTAGTCTTAAATCCACTACATACATACATAACTTAGCGAATTTTCCATATTGGGTACGGTTGCCCTACAACGCTTTCCAACTAGAAAATTGTTACTCCAGAACCTTTCCTTCCCGATGTTTATCGGTTCTACAAAGTACGTTG
Organism: Pachliopta kotzebuea; assembly: GCA_018246255.1. Taxonomy (NCBI): domain Eukaryota; kingdom Metazoa; phylum Arthropoda; class Insecta; order Lepidoptera; family Papilionidae; genus Pachliopta; species Pachliopta kotzebuea. The sequence goes on along the minus strand of DWLS01004482.1, from coordinate 3,521 downwards.
CTGGCCTATTTTCACTTCAGCTTGATCCTTTGTGCAATATCGGTAATTCTTGTTTTATTGCGGACGTTCACGTTTTAAATTTATGACTCGGAGAAATTACCCATGCGTACTTATTCGTGACGCAATGTTTACCAAAATCAAGTTCTTTCGATAATTTTTAACCATTGCTCACAAGAAATTATAGTACTTATATTTTTTATTACAATACTTCTATTCTTCGTTGCAGAGCATATATTATTATTTCCACAATTTATATTCATGTCAATAATACATAATGGTAAATAAATTGTCTCTTTGTGAAATATATAGACATACTATTTAAAAAAAATTATCATTATTGCAGCTAAAACAACAATAATGTATGTACTCACGCGTGATTTAATTTAAATATTAACGAAATTGACAAAAAATTTACATTTGATAAATCTAGCTCAGTTTGCAAAATTTTGAAATGCTTATACAATGAAACCGCGTTGGAATGTCATTTAATTAAAAAATGCACGCGTTCAGCGGAAATTACCAAATAAACACAAGGCTAATGGGTTTGACATATGAAAGGAATTTAATTTACAACACACGTTATACAAAGCAGAGACAAAACAATTTTCTGTGGTATGGCAACGTCATTTATTATATCCATTTTCCGAACATTACACTTAGAGGCAGCGGCAACATTTGATGTTTTGTTAATCTCTGTTACAGAATATATTATTAAATCTACTACATTATTTAATGTGATTAAACAAATACTTCACCTAAAATGCGTCTTTTGCTGATACTCAAAAGTATATGTATGAATTTTATGACAAACTCATACATATATAAAAAGTATATGTTTACTCATGTTACATTTTGAGTTGAAATGCTGTGCTCCCACACTTTATTAGTTGCTTAATGAGCAGTTCACAGGTCATAGAGCGGGTCACTTGGAATCTTCCCCATTCTATACGTTTAATCACGTAACTTACGGACCTTTAAACTGTTGTGACATGAACACACATTATAGAATACTAGTATGTGTAGAGAGATGAATAATATACGATACGATAATCATCGATTGGTGGAGACATCTTTGGGTCAGGTCTATGTTAAACAGTACATGTCTCAGATAATGGTGATGATTAATAGGATATTTGTAGAAAGAGCATGGATCTTTTATTAAATAGTTACTGGTAGTTTACTTTGATTGATTTTACTAAAACAACTAAATCACATCTAACAAGCACAATTTGATACTCATTGTAAAGAAAAGGGTCCAAACCGACACGGGCTTTAAACGGCTGCCATTTTAGCGCGCCTAGTGTGACGTCATTGCGTAAACTGTGAAGTCACACCAAAGCCATATTCCTTATACTAACTAATACAAAAACTTTTACACAAACCTTACGCCGGGACTTGCCTTGCTGTGATTGTATTTCAATTATTGAATTATATTTTTTTTAATATCATTTTGTATAAAAAGACTAAATTAATTAATTATAATGCATGCATTATAATTAATTAATTAATTTCATAAAAAATGTTCATGTAAATCATATGCATACTCATTGCTAACCCATTATAATACAGTATTATTTCAGCATTGTAAATAAGTAATTAAGTTAGTAATAATATTCAAACTTCAATTGCAAGTTAGTGAAGTTTCAGAGAGACTCGGGTGGTGTCTAGAAGTAGCTTTGTAGTAAAATGAAGCTGTAATATCGCTTGCGGAGTGTAAACATAAAATAGATTTTTATAGACAAGAGACGAGTCAACGAACGACCGGACGATAGCTGTTTCTACAGAGGACGATTCTGCTGTTATTTCAATGTTATTCATTATATTTTCTTTTCTCCATATTTTTTTTAAATAATATACAGCTATTATTGCAGTCTATTTTATACATTTACGTCTAATTTAATACAGTAAAAGTGTCTGATAATGTAAACAAAATAAAATATGTATAACCAAAGAAATAATTCGTAAAAGTTTTGTTTAATCGAACGACTAAAAATATTTGTTCTTTTATCCAAAGTAAATACCATCTGAAACCATATATAAATCTTTTGGTAATTAGACGAAAAAAAATTAATACGAACTCTTGTAAAGTCCATTCGACGGAAGTCGCCGCTCTTTGTTCACAACAAGCAATATTTTTTCAAACACATTTTCAAGAGCAATAATTTTGCGACAAAAAAATCACAAAATAATGTACATGACCCTGTTCAGAAATTGCAGATAGTTAATTAAAAATCAATCAAACAAATTCCGATTTAAAAGTAAATTAAGTTCTTAAGTAAGTAATTGTTCGTTACCGTGACATTCAGTGGTACGTTAGTGTCGTGCAAATGCTTACCGAACTGACGTGTCGGTTACAACATTCCTCCACTCAGTAACTAGTCACCCACTTTCAGCTTCGGTTCAGCCGGTTCGAACAAAGAGTTCACAGTTTTCATTTTACTACTTCGCTAACGTATATTGAAGTCAATAGACAATTAGCACTTTAATCGACCGGACTTTGTATTGATTAATTAAATTTCGTAATATTTTGCCTACACTACTTGAGCATACTAGTGCCTAATATACAGCAACGATTATTAAAGATTTTAAACACAAAATTTAATTCTGGCGAAACTTCATTAAAGCAACGATGAACCAGGTTTAGAATATCAATGGTTGCGCGTCATAGGACAAAAGCGTCACGAAGTTGTAGACGGGAGACGAGCAGCGCAGGCGCATCGGGCATGCTCGTCTTCAGTCGGCTCTACAATGAAAGCTAACAGGGCTTCCTTTCTGTTTCCTTCTCCCTCCTACTAAAACGTCCAGACGAGACTACAGATAAGATCGCTGAACCGGAGAGAAACAGAAACGTCTCGCTCGTCCGACGGCATTGTGGAACCGGTTTCGTATTGTGGCTTTTAAGTCGTCACAAACAAAAAAGTCATGCGTAGATAATCGTAAGTAGTACAGTCAAGTTTCGCGTAAGGGCCTGCGCTCACGGCCATGGAAGGAAACTGTTATTGGACGGAAATGGACACGGCCGATGGAGCTATTAGAATATCCACTGGTGACCGTTTATGTACGAAGCGCCTTTTAGGTAAACTTTATTAAAGATAATTATAGTGTAATAAATTACTTACATGAATGTGTAGATATATACAAGTATATATAATATTTAAAGAGATTAATTATTTCTTAATTAAAAGTAATTATTGTATTTACGTTTTGCGCGCATATGTTAATAAGGAAGGTAAAAATTCGTAATTTGGTAATACTAGAAGTACTTGTATATCTGTTTATAATAAAAAATAATTACTGATAGTGTCTAAGATAGAATAATCATTATCTCTGTCACTAATGTATTAAAGTGTATATTTTAATATATCATGCTGTAATTATTCTTTAAACTAATATTGGTATACAATAGAAACATCAACTATGCTATTTAAAAATGGCATTGAGACCTGTTCACGCGAACCTCAATCTAGGCTAATAGTATTCGTTCGTAGAAAGAATCGGACCTGCACCATTGCAATGGTAAA
>DWLS01004481.1:0-13906 GCA_018246255.1 Pachliopta kotzebuea | reverse complement strand
CTCCAGTAGACCGATTTCGTCGAAATCCGTATTGTCGGTCACTGAGGAGGTCGTGATGCTCTAGGTATGTCATGAGGTCATATCCTGGATTACGTCTTGCAAATCTTTGTAGATTTGCATATAACTACATTCACCTATAACATTTTCGTACCATGTAATGATTTCCAGTATACTGCCACCGAAACCCCTTCCACGGAGATTTTACTTACTTCAACATAATGAATATTTTAAAACTATTAAAGATTTACATGAAATTAAACAGAACATTGAAAGTATACATTCAAGAAACTGAAAAGAACATGGGCTAATAAACAGAATAAAATTAAAACAACTACGATTGTTTATTATTAAAGAAGGTCTTTGTAATAATGATGATATGAAAATAGTTATATAAAATTAAATACGAATAACATTATAAAAAGTTAAATATGAAGAACGAAGGCATAAAATGTTATTAGCATAACTTCAGTTGATTCATTCAAAACACAAGACGCTTAGCATCAATAAAAATGCCTTAATGAAGGATATTATTCATAAATATTTGCAGAAGCTGTACTTACTAAATTTTGATGTTAATCATTGATTTATAGTAAAAGTTAGGTTTTCTTATGGCACAACTACTAGAACTGTTACTAACCTTCTACCTTCACATCTTAAAATCTTTGTTACAAAAAGTACATCAACCCTTTTGTGTTATTTATTTTAAAAGAAAATTACTTTTACCGCTCACTTAACTGTTTTTTTTAAATAACGTAAAAACAAGATTTCATACATACTACATTCATTCTAATTTATGCGAACGAAATTTTATTTTAATCTTGACTCACCTAGTGACAGGTGATAAATCACGTAGATATCGCGTCTCGTAAGCAAAAAAATTAAGTGAAGTTTAGAAAATCATTTAGATTTTATTTCTGAGGAGTTTCTTTTATAATATCCTCTTTATAATCTAATGACGAACTTATAAATATTTTCAATATCAATAAAATTTTAATAAATTTACACATTACCTTTTTAAAATTATTTACTTGTGATAGGTCTCTATTGCCGGAGACTGTCTAGGAAGGTATCTCCGCAATTCTTATTACTGCCGCCAAATACTAATGTGTAAACATGACTGTGTTCCGGTTTGAAAGGTTCAGTATACTAGTGACATTACTGAGGTAACGAGAACAAACAGATAATATCTCAAAGCGATGAGCGCAATGTGGTGTTGTGTGTATTTTAACTAATGCCATGTATCACTTACTATCAAGTGAATGCCTTGCTTGTCGTTTCTCGTCAAAAAAAAAAGTTGTTTTTTTTATATACCATCACCAATTTTGATTATCATAAGAAAGTGCGAACAGTTGAAATACTTTAGATTACTTAATATAATAGCAATGTTTGATTAATACGAAAAGACGTGACTAGCTCTACATGTTTATTTTATTCACACAAACATAAATTATTAAATTACTTTTACTAGTGCGCCTCTGACCTAGTAGAAAGAATTTAAGAAAACTACATCAAATCCTCCTCATTCTTACTAAATGTTTCAAAGTTTATCTTCTCTTTAACAATGACAGACATATCCGAAATTCGGTCAATAGATAACTCGTTATCCCTGGTGACCCCTACTCCACTTTGTTGGGCAATTTGTGTGGAATTGTCACGAAACTATATGAAGACACGCGAGGCAAACTCGAGCTTTGCTCCTTCAGCAGAATACGAATATATCGTTTTACCTATTTCTAGATAATAGACAGAGAATCATCCGCAAATTTTTTTCTTAATACTGTGACAACATTATACTAATCAATTAAAGTTAGGAGAGCTCTTATTAAAGCTCTCCATTAAAAGTCCGTGTGATGTTTTCATCATCTCAAATCATCGTAAAATACTTTTTCTAATACATGGTCTTTTAATTTAGAAATATCAAAAACTTTATAACATATAAGCGCATTATATGATTGACATATATTACAGATTATTATTAATCTATATTGGATTAAATAAACTGGTAGGTTAGTTCTTCAAATTAATAAAGAAAATATATTAAATAATATTTCAGTTAAAATTTGTTCGTAGTTATGGAAGACAAGCTACTAATTAATTCCCGTAATCAAAAAATCATTATTACAAATGAAATATTATAATGTAAAGTCCAGCGAGTATAATCATATTGATACAGATATACGTACAGCGAAAATAATCACACATGATTCGCATTTTGTCATCGATATTATATTTCATCATTGCACTCCCCGACCTGTACCTAGCTTAGTTATGTGGCCGGAACACAATATTTTAAAATATAGACGTGTTGTATTCAAATAAAATTCAACTTACAAGAAAGCAGAAATGGGCTCTGAATGCAGTGACGCATTGAGAACGAACTCACTGCGCATGCCGACTTGCAAGGAGATGCTTCAGCAACATGCCTTATCAACTCTAAATTATGATTAAATGGTAAGTGTATGTATTAGTAACCAAATGTGCATTGTAAACTCTTCTTAAGAATTAGACCGTCTGTCTATACGAGCTGATTCCTCTTTGTCTTCAACCTAACCACGGCAATTTTCCCTTGTTGCATGTGAAAAGCTATATGTATTAGTCTTAAACGTTGTAAGCTCGATGTGTTATGTATATTATATTATAAACTAAAAGAACCTACCGTTCCTCGAAGCGTATACTGGATCGACTGATGTCACTCCAAGCGCTCATAGAGCGGCCACGGCCGCGACGAAACGATGACGTGAATGTGGTCGTAGGTCGACGTTCTAGTTCGACGTCAGGTGGAAAGTTGACTTTAGCGGAGCCCCGTGACGAGGGGCCTTCCGCTGATTCTCCTCCACCGGAGAGTTCCATTTCGAAAGCTGTGTATTCAGGTCCCTCGTCAGGTTCCGCGTCACTGCCGTCGCTGGCGGCAGAGAGAGCTTCATAGCCGTACCCGGGCCGGGCGCCGCCGCCTGGGCCTGCGGCGGCGGGCCCACGCCCTATTCGCCCCCTCGCGCACTCCTCGCTCGTAGCCAGCCTCGGCGAAGCCTCTATGCGATTTAATGATGCCGCCTTCACTGCGTGCTCACGCTGATTGGACGGTGAACCACGAACCGAGAAATGGTTAGAGTACCGTAATTTGCTGTGGCGAAACGTGATGCCGCCTTCTCAATGCCCACGAAGATCAGACTCGCGCCAACTCCACACTCAGCAGCACAAGTAATCACTCGTCAATAAAGAAGACAATGAATTAAATCTCCGTTCGGAAACTTTACGCCAAATTAACAAGTCAATAGAACTATGGTTTATAGGGCCACAACAATAACGGTTATCGACAAAGAGCTTCGGCTAGCAGTGAATGCTCTAGTATTCCTTACACACGTATAATTTTAAGGTCAACGTTCTTGTAAGAGTAGCGGAAAAATCTAAAGAACTGCAAAAAACGCTCGTTATCCATGAAAACATAGCCACCACAGCGGTTCATCCCCTAACCTTCCCACGATTTTTGTTAATGTGAGTAGCTTAATAAATACTTATAAATACTATGTTCCATACATAGAATAGTACTCGTGAAGTAAGCAAGGTATGAAGCAATGTGAAGTGTGAGCGAATGCCGCGGGGTGGGGCGGATCGATGTGTGCCATGCTGTCCTTTGGTAGTACGCATCTCTAGCTACGGTGTTGCTATCTCTTTTCTTCATCAGCTCTGATCTCAAAATAAACTTTTTGGAAATGACAGGAACAAGGAACTAAAATAAACCCATTACGTGCCTAATAAGGAATAAAGGAGCCCTGGCTTATACCAACAACAAAAAGACAATAAATTAATGGAAAAGAGTTCCTGAACTTATGCGAAAATATGAAACTTTAATAAAGTCTTTAGTCTACAAGGGAACATCCATTGTTTTCCACTTAAAACTCATTCACTATAAATAATCTTCAAAGCATTTCAAATTGGCAACACCGACATAAATTTTCTTCTCCAGTTTGTACTTTAAAGTATTTATATTTTTTTTCTTAGCCTATAAAAACATCTCTTCTATTTCTTATTAACGTAATAAATTCCAGAAAAAAACCTTTAGGGTATTAAGCAGAGTAAAGGTTAGATGAAGAGTCAATAAAATCAAAATATAAAGGTTGTGACTCAAAATTACACGAAGAAAGAAAAATCGAAAATCTGACAAATAACTTTTGCTAAAACATTGGCAGCACCATCTGTTAGCAAGACTTTGAACTTTCCGTTAATAAAAAGGTAGTACTGAATTTATATGGCGGCACGAATAGAAAAGAAACATAAAACATTTTTATATAGCAAATATATGAACTTATATTATAACGCCATAACGGACATTTAGTAAATATTAAGACATTATTTTGCGCTATGTTATTTTTTTCATAAAAATATATATTTTTTTATTAATACTGTTAGTTTTATACATTCATTAATTATCAATGAAAGATATATATACATTCATCATTGTTCATACAAACATCTTCATACATTGTTAAAACATAATCGTAATAAAATTTGAGCTCGCAATGATGTATGTATTATCGTAATATTAATATTCTGCCATCTATCGAATGCTTTCGTCGATTTAGCTATTCCTGTTTTTCTTTACATATTTATTACCAATAACGAAATTGTTTTTACACATACGGCTTTGACTAGTTTTTTAAACTAAGAAATTCTTTATTTATTTAAAACTACATAGCATCAAATTTTTTTAGTATCTAAAAAGATTTGTTAGTATGATAACATAATTTATTATTATTTTTCGTTTTATGGCTTCTTCTGCTTTAAGCAATAATGTCGCCAATGTCTAGTGATGGTGAGAATACACACAGGGGATAGAAAAATGTTCGGTAAAAAAATTAAATTCTGCTAATATGAAAGAGAATCCAGAACTTTGGCGACGATTTTCCATTCGTAAAACGAAAGACCAGACAAACATATAGCACGTAATATAGTTAATGATGTATAAAACATTATCAAAGAATATTTTCGTCCGTGTCCGATGACCGCCATTTTCGAACTCTCAAAAAAAACTAGAAAATGCATTAAATTTGACTTAAACATTTTTTACCGTCATCATAAATGTCACCTGAAAATTATGTTATCGATTTGACACGGACGAAAATATTTTTTGATAATGTTTTATACAGGATTTACTGTACAACGTGCTTTATGTTTGTGTTGTCTTTCGTTTTACGAATGGAAAATCGTCGCCGAAGTTATGGATACTCTTTCATATTAACAGAATTTCACTTTTATACTCGTCAATTTTCTATCCTCTGTGTGTATTCTCACCATCACTAGACATTGACGAAATTATTGCACAGAGCAGAAGAAGCCATAAACCGATTTATAATAATAAGAGTTTTTTTTACATCTACTATAAAAAATGACTTTTACTTTCATTCCACCAATAATCATTAGTATAAAACTCTATGAACTATGATTTATTGATTTGAGTATTTAGTACTGGAGGAAATAGTTTCAGAGGCCTACGTTTTATGCAAAAATGTTTCCGAAACATTAATATTACTCATTTTATACGATGCATTTAGCGAACTAAAATGCCTTTTACGCTGCCCGTTGTTGCAATTTAAAGCCCTCTTTTCACTTCAACATGAACCTTTCACACACCACTCACAAGTTAATTGAGCCTCTGTGCAAGCTGATTGCAGCCAGGCTCCCCTGACACATTTCAATGGCGAAAACTGGTAGCTTTATAAAGGAACGCCTTTGAAAAAAACTTTACAACTAACCACTTGCAAATAACTAAAGAGGACAACTAAACATTATTTCATACAGGACATAGGAATTTTATGTATTTTTAATAAATTAAAGACTATGATCGCTTTAGTTATTTAGCAGCTTACCTTGAAAATACAATTTACACTAACATAGCCATTATGATAAGATATATTATTGTGAAGTTATTCTTTCTGGTAGTGTAAATCAACAGGACTGAGCTACTGCAAGGATTTTTTTATTGTACTCAATGAAAGCAGCAAAACAATTAGGGGAAGAAAATTTGATCATCTTTTGATACATTGCATAGTTATATAAGAAGTATAGTCAGATTACTTTTTCAATTCGTTCGCAAAAAATTCCTAGAGGATTTATGTGCGTATTACAAAACAAACAATAACTTCATAACCACCCACATAGTTTAATTTTGTATCCAAAAACCTCTTTATTTTACATTCACAAAGTACCATCCCATTTTCCATTCGTAGTATTATTATTTATTCTATGAACTGATGAATTACCGAATCTATATCGATAGATTCATAAAAAAATTGTAATAGGTTATTTACAATACAAAATAATAATATTTTATTAATTTAAACACATTTAACAATCAATAAACTGATGTTAAACTGAGAGAGAAACATTATTCTGTTGTACTTAATTTTATCCTAAAAGAGTATCCATATAGCTTTTCCCATTTAAAGGGTTCAAGTATTAGGAAGTATTTAAGTCAGCGCATCAGTCTCTTTACGCTGATGCAATCAGATAATAGAGAATAAAAGGTAACAAAATCAGTTTCGCATTAATTTAAGATCTGGTGAGTTCTGCCAAAACACATTTTTTTATAACATCTCTATCACCATCATTATGTCTTTTTTAATCCACTACTGAACATAGGCTTTCCCTAATGAGACCTGCTCTTATCGTAAACATATCTTATTTCTCGCTGATTTCCTAATAAATATGACCACTGCCTTCCTTCCAGCGATAAAAAGAATAATGTGCTACTTAGAATTGCGATGCTGAATAAGTTTTAGTTCTTATTACTAATACACAGTATAGTTATTAGTAAAATCATCATTCAATTGTCGTGATTAGATACTCTAGTCGGAAATATTATAGAATTAAACCAGCGCAAGTAAATTGTTTTGGGTAGCCTTTAACTGCACAATTTTGTTGTTAGTTCCAATTCAACAAAATATACCCTTTTCCTTAAAAAGGCATTTTTCATTCAATTCCGTAACAAGAATTCGTTGTTGTTATTACAAAAAAAAGTTATTTAAAATATAAATTTTTCCGTAGTTTCTTTATATAAAATTACATGCTTATAGACTAAATAGTGCGCTACAATTAATGTAATTACTTAGTCTATACATAGAGAATGTGACACGCAAGATTCTGTGCTGTGTAGATCCTTACTAGAGCTACCATCACAATTAAGTAAATGACCCACTCGTTTTATTATTTGATTAAATAAAATAATTAACATACTACTCGTTTCACTGCACTATGTATCAATCAGCAAAACAATCAACCTCGGTTAAAACATATTCCTAGAACAAGAGCTGATTAAGCAGAACATGGATCATCAGAATTCAATACTATTTTATATAATGTAGGTATTACAATTAGAACTTTGTTTTTTCTAATGTAATTTCATTATGTATATTACATTCTTCTTACATATGCATTTACAAAAAGATTCTGGGGTGTTAAAAATTTCAATTTATATTTTATACATACAATTGTCACAGACACAACAGAAAAACAAATTTATGTATTTCTGTATGTCATGAGTAATCACTTGAATGACTGAACCAGTTTGGATAAGTAATTCACTACCAGATAAAATAAACCATAACACAAGTTACTTATTATAAAAAAAGTATGCCTCTGCCCTAAAACTTAAAATTTCTGATAAATTTCAATTCTGCGTTACTAGTGTGTGAATTTGTCATAAAGGCTTATGGTTTCTTTTGGCACTAAGAATTTATTATATCATAGTGATGATATGATGCCAGTAGAGACAGTAAGTCAAGTAAGTTACTTAATTCTCTGAAACCTGTATTTAATGCCCCTATATCATATTAACAACTAAAACTAATTCTTGTAAAACTCACAAATTACTAGCTAGCATACCGTAAAACCTTTTTAAAAGTAAACTGTAACAAATGAACATAAGTAAAAGCCATTTAATTAGCCATTATAATGAAAAAGTTATAATTTGACATAAGAATTTATCAGGATTCTTTAGGAAGATTTTCTTTGGTTATCTCCTGGTTATTCTCTCTCAACCGCAATAAGACCGTAATCTGACAGCTCTATTTGGTCTGCATGTTTCCTTATAACATATTTGACGACGGAACATTCATTATAAACAACAATTGTTCCCTTAATTCAAGTATTGCCATTAATATAATACCTTTTTACTAATCCTATATGTCCAACCTCAATTTTAAGTTTTCATTTACAGTACATTGTGAAATCTTTGTGCAAATAACATTATTTATACCAATTGTGTATCGGGCGAGTTCGAAGTTGAATCAATCTTAGGCGTGATTAAATCTAGTAAATTGCATTAGGATCGACCGAGTTTCAGCAGTGTCGGGTAAATTCCCGTGCTGCAATGAAGTATATTCCAATAATTTTATAAAAATTTATTAAGATTAATTGAAAAGTAAAAGTGGCCGTCGCTCCTTTAATGTTATTTTTATTTTTTTGAATGTTTTCACCCAATTCTCTCCCAATCCGCCCACAGTGACCGGAATATTGTTAAAGTCGTTATTTTCGTAAGACATTTAAAATAACCTGATGTAATACTACATTTTATGTCGATTAATAATTTTAAAGCGAACTCGTCAATTGTTGTTTTCTTATTCTATTTTAAATTTTAGTGAGATGCAATGTTACATTGTCATATATTTACATCTACGACATTTTATGTCGATTAATAGTTACAAAACGAATTCGACAATTGATGTTTTCTTATTCTATATAGGGTGTGGGGAGTACCGCCTAGAACACCCACTAATGCTCAGAAAGCGAATTAATTAGAAAGTCATAACCATTTATAAATCCTCCCTGCCATACGTCATGCCCCTTTTAGACAAATTTTTATTTCTTTTCATTCGTCACTTGATGGCCAGTACTCGTCCTGTAGTGACACCGCTACATCACCTCCTCTTTGAGACCGTCTTACGGGCGATAATAGTTTGATAGCCCTACAGATCGGCCTGAGCTAGTTTTCGTCACATGCTGTTTTCGGCATCGAGTTCACTGGAACACTGTAGTGATGGTGATGGGCTTTGGGACATGTAAGGTGTAACTTTATTTGCATGTGTTTACATGTGTATATAGACTGGCTTCACGAGGTCTATTGAAACTACGATCGACTTACCATTTAGGAAAATGGTGATCACCTTATCGTTTCTGTTGAGTACCTGATGAGGACCAGTATATTCAGGTTGGAGACAACCACATTTAATGTCTTTCCTAAGAAAGACTTGCGAGGCTGCCGCTAGGTCTTTGAAAATTAAGATCCGACGATTGCTATGACGTGATGCATGTGATGGCCAGATTTTGGACGCGAAAGACCGAATTCTATGTAAATAATCCGTCACATCAATGAAATCGTCAGCCGGGGAATAAAAAGTCCTCCCGGGAGCCTAAGTGGCTCACCATAAACGAGCTCCCCCAATGAAGCTTCTAAATCTTTTCATACGCCGTTCGGATTTCTATCACCAAGCTCCTCGTGGCTCAGAAGCTGACTAATCTTCCTGTCCCGAGAGTCTGACAACTTCCTAATCAGCTCTGCCTTCAGCTTGTCGTACTTGCTGGTATCGAGTAGTGAAGCAATTATATCTTCAAACTCCGGAGTGTATTGCGGATCCATCTGGCTGATGCTATGGTAGTACTTCATGGTATCGCTGAATATATTGACCAGCGTGAACTACACTTCGAACTGAGCAAAAAACAGTACAGGTTTCACCGAGTAGAATGGAGGAACCCGTATAGTAACGCGACATGACTTTGCGAAATTTGAGGCTATATCTTCTATGTTACCCTTAGACATCTCTGCGACTCTTCTAAGTGAACTGTTCGGGGTCGCCAATTGTGGGGTGTGTGATTAGAACACCCACTAATACTCATAGGCAAATCCAATAAAAAGTTTATGTAACTATTCAAAAATCCTTCCTGCCATACATAACATCTCTTTTTGACAAATTTTTATTGCTGTTAATTCGTCACTTAATAGTCAGTACTCGTACTGCTGCTACATCGCTACATTCTAATTAAAATTTTACTGAGATGCAATGTTACATTCTAATCTATTTACATCTATGGCATTTTTTGTCGATTAATCGTTGCAAAACGAATTCAAGAATTGTTGTCTTCTTATTCTATTTTGAAATGAAATGAGACGTAATCTTATATTCTCATCTATTTACATAAACGACATTTTACGCCGATCAATAGTTTAAAACGAATCCGACAATTATCGTTTCCTTATTCTGTTTCAAATTTTAATGAGATTCAATGTTACATTCTTATCTATTTACATCTACGACATTTTGTGTCGATTAATATTGACCAATTCCCTGTACTTTTAATACAGGAAATCGTTTTCTGTACTCTTGATATTTTCAGAAGTGTCTTCTTGTTATTGGACTGTATTCATTTGAGAGTCCTCTAAGCACAATAGATATAAAGTAGTCCTCGGATATCTCTAAATCAATTTCAGAAAGTTGTTTAGCTAAAAAGATCATGTTTGATATGTACAAGGAGTATCGATTGAAAATTTTCCGAAAAAATCCCAGAGTGATCTTTTTAATGAAATTCTCCTTATCCAACCTGTTTTCATATAACAGCATACATTTTTAAAATATTTATCCATGCTTCACTCGCTGTTTTCGTATTATTTACATGCGTGAAACAATTCGTTTCAAGTAATAAACATTTTATGATTTTTTGATTATTGATTCTTGCATTACGATCGACGTTCTCAATTTCAGAGTTGCTGTCACTGTCTGCCGTATCAATCATATGCTATGAATTCATATTTCAATACGGCAGCAATTAACAAGTTTGACACATTCTCGAAAGTAACATACACTTTACTCACATAGAAATAAACAATTCTAGACCTGAATTAATAACGGTGGGTGAAAAACTCTTTTTCAGGTATGATTCGAACATAAGTTTTTCTAATTTTTTCTAATTGAAAATGGATTGCTTGTTGGCCGTAGACACCGCCCACTAAGAACAATGTTTTGTCCTTTACCAAAACAAAGTAATAAATATCATTTAACAACTTGTCCTAATTAGCCAACCTACTTATTTAAAGTACATATAACAACGTTATGGTATAAGAAAACAACCTTAATCAAAGAAATGACTAGTCTAGTAGAATGACTACTAGACCTAGTCTTGGTAAAATTAAACATAAAACAAAACCCAATACAACTTAATCCACCGGTAACAGACATATTTTTATAAAGGTCATTTAATAACCAAATCTCTATATTAATATCGCCTACTCGTGTTATATCGTCCGTACCGGGATATTTCTTAATTACTCTGCTCAAAAGCCATCAACGAGGAGGTAGGTCGTTCTCTTTAATTTTTATGTAACGATTATTCATCCCTAACTCACTCTTTTTCCCTAGACTTTGTATCTTTTTAATTATTTCCATTCTTCTCTTTTTATTTCTTTTGCTGTAATATTCTTTGTTCTATCCCGCTTGTCATCTGTTTCCTGATTATGGATAGGAAGACGAACCACAACTCGACCTTGTCCAAGTTTAGACAAGACGCGTTGTAGTTTGTCTGTTGTGGTCTGGATGTCGATGGTCTATGGTTCGTCGGAGTTGTGGTCTAGTGATTGTTTTGCGAAACTTTTTTAAGTTCCAAAGACGCATGGCTGCCTCAGATGTAGTCTCCTTATTGTTAATTTGGAACTTTACGATATCGTCAAAGAAATCTTGCATTGTAGTAGGCCCATTTGATCCCACTTCTGATAAAGGCACCTCTGCCTTATCATTGGGAGTTTCTATCGCAAAGGCGTGAGGATTTGGACCTAATTGGTAGATACAATGTTTATCAAATAATCACGTTTCACCGAGCGCGTAGTTGTGAACGTAATCGACTTTATTTTCTTTTTTTGCGTCAACCGTCAAAAACTGGCTCATCTGCGCCCTCCTCGTGACGTCACACCCATCGTTTGGCCAACCGAACTGTCAATTAGTCACCCCACTAGCGTTCGATGCTACGTTATGAAATTAGAACAGAGTTTTGTAACTACAAGTACTCAAAAATTACAGTTCAACATTTAAATTGTAGATGGCGTTAGGGACGCGCCGTCATATATATATTTTTGTTTTACGTTCTTTCGGAGTTTTTTATAATTACTTAGACTTAGCATATTTATAACTATTGCAATGACGAAGTCATTAATTATTATTTTAATGACTCCGTCATTACCATAGTTATAAATATACTGTCTTTCAACACAATCAGACAATATAAATAATAAACTAACTAAATTATTCTAATCAATATCTCAACATGCATTCAAATTTAAAGTTCCTAAATAACATTTATTAATACTTATTGTTCGCAACTAATTCCTGACACTGTACACTTCCTGTCGCATTACTGGTCATCAGCTGCATGTGTTCGTCTCGTGCACGTGCTGTTGCTCCACCCGTTGTAGGACTCCGCAGACGCCTGTACTGCGTCCTGATGCCGTTACCACCCTGCAGCTGCTGCTTCACGCACCGCTGGTCATGCAAACTCTTGCACCACTTGCTGCGGCCGATGCTTCCCGCTGCTCCACCGCCGTGTGCATAGACCCGGTTACAGCCGTCGTGGCCAGCCCATGGTCACTGTTTGCTCCACCCATAATTTATCCACCCAGGCACAATCCGGCTCGAAGGACCACGAAAAATTAATTACTTATTTTCTTGCTACGCAATTTTGAAATGTGACGAGGTATAATTATACGTTTTCATTCGTTCATATTTATTATTAAATATATTGACAGAAATGGAAGAACTACTAAGTTTTATCGTCTAGATCTATATTATTACAAAATTAAACAGAGATCATTTTATCAATGAATAACTTATGCAAAAATGTATTATTTCTCTATAAAAATAGAGTTTATTACTTAATAGTATCCGTTTACATTGTAACAGTACACATACAAGATCTTAAACTAAGACAAACGTTTTATTGTTTGTAAAATGAATGCACGTGGTGGCGATGAATCTGCGTCATTCTTCTCCACAAGATTTCGTAGTAGTCATACTTGGAATTCTTGTATACAACAGAAGATTTCCTCACAAATCATTTGATTGAACTTGTTCAGTGTTTCGCGAATACTGTAAGAGCGAGAACTCTTCAATATGGACGGAAATGTCAAATTGATTTATTTATATTTCGTGATTTCAACAGTACAGGTACAAACAATGACATTAATAGATAGTCGACAACAGAGCGTATTCTATAAAACTATAGTATGTAAAATTTTCAATACCGCTGATCTTGTATAAAAGTTTCTAATCCACTAAATATTTGCGAAGTTTTCTTTATAACGGGTTTCTAGGAACAACGATACGCTTGTCCAAGGTGAACTTTTATATGAATTGCTATAACGTTTCGTTATGGGAGTGGTTTTTAGTAGTAAAATATAAGGTACAGAAAGAATATATTCTGTATAATGTACAGAAGTAATGTCAATTCTTAATTTAAAGATTTTTCAAACATATTGCTTTAAGATAATTTGTTACTCTAAAACGTTTTTTAAAACTATCTTGTATATAAATTTTATCTTTAATCTGTAAGAAAATAAAGCAAATTATATAATGAACAAATACCTCTTAATATGTTGCTTAAACTGTAATAATATACATAGAAAGTTGTACTGAAATAATGATATTTATGTACATATTTCATATTATCTTATTACTACACTTTCAGGCAGCAGTGCCCGGTACATTCTTTTGGAGGCCTCGCGTGGGACTAGATCTTTCTGTACCAACAACGGGTATTTAACAAACCTATTATTATGATTTAGAACGCTTTTTGCCTTACCCAAAATTGTTGTATATTATTATTAGAACTTTTATATTTTGAAACAACTGCTGCAGTTTTAACAATATAGACC
>DWLS01004480.1:0-13906 GCA_018246255.1 Pachliopta kotzebuea | reverse complement strand
TTTCTGTGTTTCTATATAATAGTGTTGTATAGAGCCAACATCCAGATCGCAGTGACCACATTATCATCAGGCCTGATCATAAAGCAGAACCGGTCGTGTATCCGATTAGCGGAGCAATTATCTGACGTCATAAAACACACGGCGCTCTCCGTACAACGGCGGCCCACATAGAATGCTGAAATAAGAAGGATTCTGCGGAAGATTGCCCGCATGTACGTTATTACGTCAACTTAATTCTTCTTTTTGTCGAGACTGTAACTAAATTAGGTTTGTTATCGTATTTCTCTTTGAGACTACCTGCTCCAGGAGATTCATTTGATCTCTCCAATAAATTAAAAGCTTTAAATTTTTTATGCAAATGATAAAAGCAGTAATGTGTACAAAACAACTCGTGTATCATCCCTATCCATTTTTTTTTACAAATTATTAATACTTTAATTTATGTTTAAAGCAAAAATCCTTTATTTAATATATGTAATAGGTAAATGTGCAATAACTTAAAGATTCATATCTAAGAGATATAAAATAGTTATCTTCCAGTAGTAAGGAACCAAATGAAACGACTTTATATCCATTAGGCGCTGAAGTTGCGCATCTAAATGCAGCGGAATCGTTTCATCGCCTTCACTAACGCCCTCTGAACGTATCATATAACTGAATAAACTTCCGAACAAACTTTTAATATGTAAAGTTGGCCATGATACTTTCTACTCCACCTGCATTAGGATAGAGTTTCAGTAATCAAAAATTAAACCATTTTTTCCAAACAAAAAAACTTCAATTTTGCAACTATGTTCGCGTTATAGTTATATCCATAGTTACTATTTTTTTGTCCACTTAAAGAGTTGTAACTATACGATCCTAGAGTAGCGGACGAGTACCGGTAAACGCTCTGCTGAGAGGTCCCCCACAAGGTGGACCGAAGTACTGATGAAGGTCTTGGGGAAACCGTTGGATGTAGTCAGGACAAGACTGATTAGAGTGGAGATCTTTGGGGGAGGTCTATGTCCAGCAAAGGGGGTTAATCGACTGATGATGATAACTACACGGGGTTTGAAAACAGAACCAAACTATATTTCAAATTTATTTGCCACATTTACATATATTTTAACTAACATGAAGTAAGGTAAAGCGAAACACTTCTAACACTTTATTAGTTTAACGTTTGCATAAACTAAAGTAAGAGCGTTGGTATCTGGATTGTTATGTGGGTACTTTACTATTCCCTGCTGCATGCGGTATAACCGATATTAGAAAAATACACTACAGTTTTTATTTACGTCGTTTAATCGGAAAACGCGAGCAGAGGAGCTGTTAAAATTTGGCTCGGCTCCACGCCCTGCGATATCCTGCACTACCTTACCGTTATGCCATCCGTAATGAGTACCTGCAAGGAGCATGCGGTCGGAATTTCATTCGCCGCTGCACCAGCTTTACGAATTCATGAGAACTAAAAATTATTTCAAGCGCGCGAGGAATTATAAGCAGGATGTTCATATAACTTAGCTTCTTCCTTGTCTCCTGTAGAATTGTTAGGACCGCAGGGAGTTAATTAGTTATAACTTGTAAAAATATTCACGTACTATTTTTTTATTGTACGAAACGACGAGACGAGTAATGTGTTTACATAATGTAAAGTGATACTCTCGCCTATTACAATGAGGTACTAGTTAATATGGTATACACAACACCACTCTGTGCTCGTCGCCTTGAGACATAAGGTGTTAAGTCTTGTAACCCTGATGATTCCAGTATCATACTTCACCCTTCTAATAGGAACACAGTAAGGTTTACTCAGCTTGTCGGCTGCAAAAGGAGCTGCGGTGGTACCTACTTAGACGGTCTCTGGCAACAGGGGCCAAGTACCAGTAAATAATGTATTTAATAAATTCACGATACAATAAATTGAATATAAAGTTTATTTCCCCAGACTGTAGATAAGTAAATAACAAAAACTTACTCTACCTGTGATTCAATTATAGTTTGCACAGTTTTGTTTGTCGATACGGCTTGCATCAGTTTTTGCTGAATAAGGGACGCGTCCGTTTACTCTCACAACTTCAGTAATTGCTTTTTGCTGCGAACCAAATTCATTTAATGCTGTACATTAACTTCAGTTCTAAAACTTTGATTATCAATCAAATACTAATCACCAAATATTGTTTATATACGTTATAAAGTATGTAAATGGAGGAAAAACTCATATTAG
Source organism: Pachliopta kotzebuea (assembly GCA_018246255.1). Classification (NCBI taxonomy): domain Eukaryota; kingdom Metazoa; phylum Arthropoda; class Insecta; order Lepidoptera; family Papilionidae; genus Pachliopta; species Pachliopta kotzebuea. The sequence goes on along the minus strand of DWLS01004480.1, from coordinate 11,697 downwards.
CAGTTTTATTTATCATTACGCATATCATTAACTTTCTCTTATTAGATTCTTAAATACAAATCAACTAGACAATATAATGTTTAAATTTTAAACAATAATTTACCGCTCCTTTGGTAAAGTAGCGGTAAGTTAGAGAGCTTTGTGCACTTGTGGAAAACTTATTAAAAACATTATTGCTGCAGATTTTCTCTCTGCGGTTATTCTCAGTAAACAATATTAATGGAAAATAATTTTAATGTTTTTAACGTATACTTCATTCAAAATAATTTTACAAGTGTACCTTATGCCGTGAGCACACGAGAGCTGTTTCCGCTTAATGGATCTTATCAAACGGTCGGCCGTGTACGCTCCGCTTCCGGTAGCGCTGCTATCAGTTCACTGATAACGTCAAAGTAGACTTAATGCACCCGTTTATTATCTGTCTCGTGTAAGGAAGATAAAACTCACCTACACCTTTGTGTTGGTACGTTCCTGAAATTAAAGTAATTGTAAGTAACTTATTCAAATTTAAGTGACTTTAAACAATATATGCCTTGTGATAAGTCCATGTTACAGAAGACCACAGAGCTGCTTTTGCCTACAACAAGTGGTTTGTGTATAACTGTTCTTGAAGGGGTACGTAGCTAGAGAAATTACTGAGGTAACATTATACCTAGCATTTAAGTCTTAAATTAAACTAACACATTGTGATGCTGTATATTACTCTAACTCTACATTTAGGAGTTGGCGTATCACTTACCATGAAGCGAACAAAGGTTTTTTGTAGCTTTGTCATATACACCGTGATAAATATTTTGTGTATGATTAAGAGACATTATTTTCAGTTTCAGCATCATATTTAAAAGCCACTGTTTATATTTATACTTTAATTCATTTTCAATAGATCCTTATAAATGTTATTATGACTGCATTTCATATGAAATCTCTTCTTTTCTATTTCTCGTTTTCTTTCTCTTTTTGTTTTATGTGGTTTTTTTTTACCTCGAAGTTTGTTGAAATGAGGATGACGATTTTATTATTTGAAGGTAGTAAATGTGGAAATAAAATTTTGTAGTATAGTCGTTTCAAAATGCGGATGTATGAGCGCGAACAGCGCGGGGAGTGGTACTGAATTAAGGAACGCATGTGTGTCTGTAAATCAGCAAGTTTGGGCGCGTCGCGTACGTGCTGCAATCTGCATAGTTTCTGATTTATAGCAGGATTCGTACTTTCTGCCGGTTTGTATACTGCATACTATTGTTGCTCATTTACCCAAAAGCATGTTTATGTGCTCAGCCAATTTCCTCCTTATCTCCTTTCCAAAATCTAATTTGCACGGTTAACATGTTCACCATTTGGCAACCGCGTCACATTTTGTTAGAGATTAAAGTGACAGTAATGTGATGCAGAGATTAAAAGTACTATAGAGGCAAGTACTTGGAGGTTACATCATCATCATTTTAAACTTTTGTTATTCATTAATGACCTTCCTAATTGAGGGCGTATTACCAAATGCGTTAAGTTTAGTATGCGGGTTAGCGAATATATTATTTTGGTACATGCAAAAACTGCTGACCTTTTTACCGGAAGTAGAATGTGCTTAGTAATTTTGCTCGTCTCTCTCATTTATCTCAGTAGCTTGATCTTTCAACTTGCGTATATACGTTGAGCTAAAATGCAAATGTCACCTATAGGAACCGCTGGCTACAAGCTTCGCGTGCGACGACTGCGTGCTTATACAATTGAGTCGCTGCCTCCTTAGTCGTCGAAACGACTAATTCACAGCGAAAACTCTCATGGCTCTTAGGCTATTAATTGTCAAAGTTAGTTCCTGGGAGATCCCCGGGGCGACGGGAGCGGCGGGGCGATACCGAGCGTGTACCGAATAAACTTCACGGATATTATCTCTCGCGGTGTTAAGAATTTAGACGGCGTACGTATTATGTTAGAGTTGTGTTTAATGTTTCCACGGAGTCGGTATCATAAGCTTAAACGTGTATGTTTTCGTTTGAAATGTAATATGAATCAACGGGCTTTAATTGCTATGGATATTACAACTAAACTGTTTGAGATGATATATGATATTTGAGGTTCTATTTTATTTCTTACGGTCTATTCATCATTTTTATATACATAAAATTCTGTTTATTTTCAGAAAATAATAAGATAATAAAGTAATCAATAAATAATAAACGTTATATTCGTTTGTTCAATGTAAAAACACTGTTATAACAAATTAATGGTACCTATTTATTTATGTATAACACTTTGTTTTGTCCACTCTGTTTAAATGAGTTAATGAAAGTCTTAAAATTAAAATGTTACACTTTCATACCCTCTAATAATTGTTTACCAGGCCACATTAAAATATATTAAGTTTAATTAACTCGTCGGATGACAGTCCGGCCCACCGGTTACGAGTTAGTCGTGGGTTCAAATTAATTTCATTATAATTACGTAGACAAATCGGCCATGTTAAGGATTATTTCGGTAAAGATTTAATGAAGTAATATCATTAAGCATTTAAACGTTTTGCTTTTGTATAATCTGTTCGTACGCCCACTTTCATCTATTATATTTAAAGGTTATTTCGTCTTATGTACTTTTGATTAAAACATTTCATATATTTGTTATCGCAAAGAGCTTTGTTTATATATTACAATATTTTGTCTAATCATTGTACCATAAATACACTTTAAGTTAAAAAAAATACAAAGAAAACAAACGTATTTCATCAATTATTGAATTATTTTGTATAAATTTTTTTAAAATTTGTTTTTTTAACTAGTCGTTGTTAAACTTTCACCCGTAAGTTAAAATACAGTCTATGGTGGTAAAATATTCTAAACAAGAATAAATATCTTTACCCTTATTTTAAAAATCTTCCACGTTGTGTCTGGACGGATATACTCTAGCAGAATTTTCTTTACTGTAGGAATTATATAATAAATCTTAAAAAGGAATGAAATGTACAATATTTATTAAATCATTTACTAATTGATTCCGGCAGACGTAACACTTCCTGTACATTATGTGCATTGTTATCAGTGCCAAAGAAGACCTAAAATTTTTGTTCAAAACACTCGCTAGTTAAATATACTCAATCGAAATTTGTTTATTATTAAGAGAGTTAATATACTGAATGAAACCTAAATTATATTTTAGTATATTATGCTCTAAACTTTTAACTACATGGTTTGTTAAAGTCCTGCCAAAATCGATCTCGCCATTTCAAAACACAGAGTCAACACAAAGGTAAAAATACCTATAAAAGTATGTTTTTGATATTAAAAACAAATAAAAATGTTTATTAATACAGATTTTTAAGAACATTCTTAAATATAGTCGCGTCTTAGATATTCGGATGACGTTAAACAAACCTCGAGCTGTTAGCACTTTATGGCTGCTCCCCTGGCCCAAACGTTAGCATATGAATCCGTCTCCACTCATCACAATAACAAAGATCGCGCCGTCTGCCGACTTAATTAATCATTGTATTTACTGATTAACTTTCACCACTCAGACAACTTGGCTTGTTAACGGATTTACATCGAGATGGAACAACCGAACTAGTTCGGGTTCAACCCGGGTAAGATATTAGACTTGCGGTGGAACAAAAAGCCATGGTCCCCGGATAGTTTGGGTACGTTCGTAGCTACATAATTATTTCGACCATTGTTACATATAACGCAACACATATCAATGTTATGAAATTCAAACAAGAACATGAATTATTTTCTGGACTGTTTCATATAAGTTGTTTATTATCCAAAAACGATTTGCTTAAATATCGACTTTGCCATTTTTCGGCTTTATATGTACAACTTAAATTCTTAAAGAGAGATTTGGGCCATCTTCCATCACGTTAGCCCAGTGCGGGTTGCTGGGGAGCCAGAGCCTCGTTTGTTTATGAGCAGGGTGCACCGCGAGCAAGTGAGGTTGGTCTGGGTCCCGTAAGTTTTCGTAATGGGATCCATTACACCTCATAACTTAAATAATGTTGATTAAATCAAACCTTGAAAGTTCATGATAAATTTAAGTATTAATATATTACTTTTAATGTAATTAAAACATACTCTATTACATTTTCAGATTGTATCGATATTGGACATAATTCGATTAAACCTTAGTAACGCTCATAAAAGATTAGTTTTTATACAAAAACGTAGCGCGAGAGTGGTTGTTTGAGGATATTAAAAGCGATTCAACGGCCATTAAGCGTTTTTTAATTGTGTAGATATTTGTCGAGGGAATAATAGCAGTGGTACTAATTAAGCGATTCATTCGCCGATTGACCTCTTTTTAATAACGGCACGAAACTTTCGTTTGATCATTAATGTTGGAGCCCAAGGCCTTGGAGTTATGGTATTTATAAGAACTAACATTGCAGATCAAGCCTGCTTCTGAAATTGAGGAAATACCGATTGAATTAAAAATTTAAAGCCATTTTTGGTTTAATGAATTTCCAAAAATTACAATCGTTGAATTTATTTTGCTGTAGTCATTACCGTATCATGATTTAGATTTTTTTAATAAAATTTTTTTTGTCTCTTTATAGTCAAAGATTACGAATATCCTAGACTAGTATCAGCATATCTTCAAGGTATACTCTTCGTGTATCTTCAACTAGACTTAGACTAAAATTCAGATCATGTTAGTGATTACACCGATCTTAGCATCTGTCGTTGGAGGTCAAGAAGCCGCTGTAAATAAAGGACTTAAAATGAGTAACAATAATGAAGAGGAACAACAAAACTCAGACCGGTAACGTAAAGCCGCTTGCAAATAAATCTCAATTCATTTAGTCGTATTTTCACTGCATTTCTCCGAGCTCCTGAACGGATATTGAATTTTCATACAGATCGTTTGTTATTTCAAGACCCCGTTTTTATTTATCGACCGTTTTAAACCGGCGCGTTTGTTGACAGGAAATTAATGCATCGACTGATTCAATTTGTATTAACGAGCTCGCCGACAACCATTTGCCTTTGTACTTTCTGAAGTCTCAATATTGTCGAGGTGGATATTGTCGCGTGCTACTTTCACTGTATGTTCAAAACCTTTTTTTATGGAAATGCTCTTATCATTTAACTTATCATTATCATCATCTCAACTAACGAAAATGTATAGTTGGAATGAAACACCACAACACCGTGTTTTGTAGAAAATTTTTTAAATCTTTTTAACTTAAATATCAATGTAACTGCGACTGTGACTTTAATTGTACTTATACACAATTCGGTAATGGTATCGCTAGCTTTGCTCTGAATTTGTTCATTCTTATCTAATATTTATACTTTTGATATACACTACATCACGTTTTGGCCATCAAGTGCTGCACCCTAAGTAATCTTACTACATACAGTGCCACACAAAATTAAACAGTAATATGTGCACACTGCTGTTTGGCTTCAGAAATAATCGTTTCTACGCGATGTTCTCCAGAAATGGAGTCTTCCACCAATAAAGTTGAATTTTAAAGCATATGTGCGTAACCTTCAAAATATTCTTGATTTTTTTATTTATACATCTAATTTCATTCATAATATTAGAGATACTAAGTAAGATACTTATTATAGTATCTTCTCCGTGATATATCACCAGTATATTTATTCACTTGGGAAATTAAATAACAGGATTCAGTTCCCAGGTGTTTCACGCATTGCTATTTAATTTTCCTTATCTCTCCTACTTTCAAACTATTGGATGTTATACTAATGGTTATTCGGAAACGCTTGAGTTTTACACTTGCGCTGCTGTAAAATTTTATCGCACACATTCGCTTTTAATCTGACGCAGATGGCGATCCTGTTACGCGAAGATGTTACAAGTGTAACGACCTACTGCAGTCCTTTTATCTCGGTACTGTTAATTTCTTTATCTAAAAGTTTTCCTTGTCTTTTGATAGCTATACACGCCATTTACATTGTGAAAAATACTGTCTTATATTCGCAATTTATGTAAAATATATTTTAGATTTTAATCATGCTATTAACATCGTAAAAGTTTTTGCCATTGTAATTTAGATTTCTTAGATACTTCTTTGATATTTCGCTCTTTACCACAGAAAAAGTTTATATTCAAAATTTTGAATTTGGTTAGACATTTGAGTATTAATAGAATTCTTTTTAGAATATAGTTACTGTTGTCAAGTAACCTTTGACAGCGGTACTAAAGTAAACAAGGTTGGCATTGTTTATGGCAACTTTCACTCTCGTGGAAACTAGCTAACTGCTATTCTCTGCAAAAGTTTGTTTAAAGTTGTTGCTGTATCCAGTTTCAATATATTAAAAGATTTATTTTTCAGATGAACTTGTATTGCAGTTTATTTAATTTTAAATCAAAATTATAGTCTTCATATTAAATTGTAAAATAATGGCCCTGTATTTTTAATATGTTTGTTTCTATTTATATTAAGTATTTTTAACTGACCTTTATTCTTATACTTCGAAAAGTCGCAGATTCATAAAAACAATTTTATAACGGGGGCATGATTTCTTTTCAAAAAGTATATATTTTTTATCTCGAAACGTTACCGATCCCATTGGAACCTGTATTCACTAATGCGAGCCGCGTGTTTAACAATACTTCATATTCGTTTTATCCGAATGCTGCGAAAAAATATTTGCGTGTAAAACTCCTGTCTGGCCATGTTTACATCACGACTCGCTGTACCGAAAACTGGGGGATCTGAAAAAAGACAACTGGGCTTGGAATATAGCAAAAACCTGGAAACGAGATCTGGGTTAGTCCTTACCAAGGTATATGTTTTTGTTCTGCTACCGTTTTTCCAATTCCTGATTATTTGTGCGGGGTTTTTGTTTTTATTAAAATCCTATGCTACGTAAACTAGTACGTATAACCTACTCCAATTAAATTAATCTCGGAAAGACATCTCAATATGCATGCTGAAAGAAAACCATCACCTTTTAAAGAATGGCTTCAAGACGATATATCTCTATAAATATTAAATGCGTTTTTGTATTGGTGACTTAACATTATTTGGATTATGAACTAAAATGGGACATATTCTATGCGTTGCTAACACGGCAATCAGGATTTAGGCAAATGGCTTCCTGCGCAAATTAAGCGTTTATTCTGGTGCGGGATCACGCAGCGTCATCAAATCAAAGCGCTATGCGGCGCCGGAAATACAACGGCGTGTGCTCACAAATATTTATATGCTACATTATTACGTTCACCGTTACTACCTCTATCTGTTTTATTATTAGTTTTGTTGGAATTTGAATTTGTTTAAACATCGTTCTTTGCTGGACATAGGTCTTTTGTAACATATGTCCAGCAGTGTTTGTGCTTTCAAGCGAAGGTGATTGCTCAATAGTAGTGGCAAGTTCTAATTGAACATACCAAAGTCCTTACACCTCAATCTAAAGGTAAGCGCTTAGACGCTGCGCCTAAGAGACAATTGAAAAATGTTTACAGCTAATTAATATATTAAATAATGAAAACATAAGCTGTAATCGATAACGTTGTAACAGCACATCGCCTAAATAGCCGTGCATATGCGCTCTCTAATGGTGCATAAAATGCATGCGAGCAGCTTAAATAAGCATTATGTTAGACGATTGAAATCATTAGTAAGCTAATAGCCGCTGTTAATATAATACCATCGTTATGCGGCGAGTATTTATACTAATAATTAGAGTTTACAACTATTACATCAATTACGCTTAATAACAGAACACGCTTGTCGATGTGATAGCGTAATCTATCACGCTTACCATGTGTCACATTTGAGGTCCTGAAAGGTCATGTCTATACTCGAATGTATATTTATTCACTCTCAATTGCCAGATTGATGAAACAAAATGTGTCTTTCAGTTTCTTCTATTATATAATTAAAGGAATAAAGATTTTTTTAAGAAGTAATGTATATGGAATTTCATCAAACAAACAGACATTATATTTAAACATTCTGTTTTTTTGGTTTATGTATTAATTAATGAGTAAGTTGCTGTAGTCTAAGTTTGTTCCGCCTCAGCTTCTGTTTCTCCCTTTAAACACTACTGAGTTCCGAATTCAGGATCATTTGATAATATGTGCTCCATAACTCCTAGAGCTCTGTATGCTAGAAGAAGCCGCTGCGTCATGGTAACTGACTATATTATATTATAATATAAACAAAGGTTTTATGTTCACCTAATTCCAGCTTTCCGACTAAACTTTGCACAAAGCCTACAGTGACGGGCGTTGACGCAAATGTTAGCGCGGTTTTCGGTTATTTACAATAGGGATGTGCCTAACTTCGTATCCGTTACCGCTGACGTCGGATATCCCTGTTTACTTTACTCTTCCCCTCGCTCGTAGCACATCACCTGTACTTGTACTAGAGTCAATAGTCTACGAGGCGAAAATTGAATTCCATGGTAGTATGTATTACATTTACCTATTGGGCGGAAATAATTGAAAACATGTTATTACTATTAATTATAAGGTGTAGTAAGGTTATGAAACGATTATTGTTTTATAAACATTTTTTACAATTGTTAGTCGTTATCCATTGAAATAAATTAGTTACTTATTACTAATACCTTAATACTACTTTATTAACATAACTTTTTCTACAACATAGATTTTTGGAACTTGCCAAATTTTAATTTCTCGTTTCTTTCTAGAAATTATTGAAATATAACTGGTATATTAAATAGCAACCCTATTATTTGATTTGTCGTGGTAATGCGGACGGTGAAGACATGGGATTAGCCGCTGCGTTGACAGCCGCGCGCTACATTTGTTTTAACACACAACAAACATACTTTTATTCACTTATTCACACGAGGTTTTGGGCTGTATTCCATTAACCAACACTAATATTTTCAACAGCACGTTATTATTAAAAACATACATATTATTTCACTCAAAATTCTATTTCATAATATATACTATTCTAATCATATCATATACAATAGATGTGTCGGCAGGTCCAATTTTCTACCTTTCAGTCTAGATAGTCTAATAAAAATTATTTTTAAAGAGTAAACGATTCGAGAGATTATTTTTTTATTCGACGACGCGATTAGACGAACAACGCATTCAGTTGATGGTAAGTGATACGCCAGCCCAAGACATAGTGGCGCTATTTAAGATGATATACACTGCACCGCATTGCAGTCATCCCTTTGAGACGTTAAGTGTCAAGTCTCGATACCATAGTAAATTCACTAGCATACAGCGCCATTCAAACTGGAAAACAGTAATGTTTGCACAATACTGTTTGTCGGCTGCGATAGGAGCTGCGGTACCTACCTAGTCGGTCACGGGCAACAAAGACCTACCACCAATAAAATTGAATTTGTTATTAAAGATCATTCGGCTAAAATTATTTCCCATTGGTATGAAAGTTTCTTTAAGACTTTATAGCATAAAAATCATTTTAAGGTACACTTGTAAGCAATAACGCTAAAAACGGAACGGTAATTACGCCCGTGGAACTATCTAGGTCAGTTTCGGATTTATACAAAAAGTGCACAGAAAAGGAACAAAGGGAACAGTAATCGGAGAAAACTAAGATAAAAACAATAGCGGGTGGATTCTTTTCAGCGTCTACAATGACAATGTACATGCAGGCGTTATTATAATATACTGATATTATTTTGTATGTCACAATCTTTCCATACTGTATGTAACGTCTAACCGGAATTCAGTATGTGAATCTTTGTTTTTCTTAATAAAAAACAATAGGGAAGTCTAATGGTATCACTAGTTCGTTTAATTCATAGTAACTTAGTGTCATTAGCGGTAGGTTTCTGTTGGCTGTTGGAGAGAGCTGTAAGTAATGAAATTACTTGTTTTGTATCGAGGACTCCTTCCTGTTTTCGGATACCTTGTATTCTTAGCTTGGTGGAGTTAGGATTATGTCCAGATTTATACCCATTAAAACAGTATTTGGAGTGGTCACAGGATCGAACTTACGAAACCCTACTAGTTCACCTAAAAATATATGCCATAACCCATCTCAAGGGCTGGTGAAAGTATTTGGATTAGAAGTCTTGCGCAATTTGATGAGTTATATTATGTAATATAAAAATTAAAAAAAACATACGGTAGAAATTAAAACCCAAACCTTTAAGGAAGGGAATGAACACGTCGATTTTTGTTGAAGATTTTGGTTTTTTTAACTCACCGTCATTTTATTATTTTGTGAAAAAAAAAATTACTTATAACTGCTTAAGTAAAAATATGTCGCACGCTCGCTAATGACTTGAATGTAGATGACTGTAGACTAAATGAATCAAGAGAACTCGAGATGAAACTTAAAAATGAACCAGAGACGGTTCTCGAGTGAACTTCGCAAATAAGGTCGTTAGTTAGTTAATTAAGATCGGGACGTGATTAAGCGTTTCCGGGCCGAGACATGATAGACGGTTATGGCCGTCTACTTCACGTTACAGCCTCGCACTTACGCTAATATGGTTACCAGTCAACGCAACAGATTAATTTCTAGTTAAGTTCGCGGAGCAACTTCATTACACTCAGTTTCGAGTGCAAACGTCTCGGATGCTGTTCTTGACTTGTTCCCACCGAGTTTAATAGTTTCGCGCAAATAATAAACAAGAGTAGAACGCTTGAATGTAATGTTGTTTGTTGAAAATTAAGCTTTGGATTTGTACTAAAATTCTAAGTTTAAAATATCATGATCCATGTACCGAAAGTTACGTTCACTAAGGATAACATAAAACTAAAACTGAACGCTTTTAATAATATGAGTATCGATAACATTTCTGTACAAGTCTCTTAAAATTAAACTTGAATATTTTTAGTACCTGACAGTCACTCAGACTACACTGGTAATACTAAAATTTTATTGGTAGCTGGTCTCAGTTGCCGGACACTGTCTATAGATAGGTACCATTGCAACTCCTATTACAGCCGACAAACTATACTGTGCATTGCATTACTTTCACCAGCCAGATCCGGAACTGTAAACTGTTTATGTATGTTCATTCTCTGTGCACTTGATTGCAAATATTTTGAATGCTGGCTAAATAAAATCGTTACTTCTTCCAATCGTCACTTCTCACGTCTATATACGTATAAAATAGACGGTGCCTGGCTTTATGCAAATAACTTCCGTCGAGGTACCTCCGGTCACACCTGGTCCGGTCTTATTGGAAGTTATAAGTCGTGCAAACTGCTCGCGCTCCCCTTCGCGTCATTGAGTTATTTACTTTGGATTCATCCTTCCCTTTCTATTTTGTTGAATATGAAACGACGTGGCGCTTACTCAATTCAGAGTCAGGTTGAGTAACGACTCCTTTATTCCTTTCCTAGTGTATATATTATTTGCGTTATGGAATTTCATGTTATTTATTATTGCGTACCGGTAAGCGTAGTGCTGGAAAGTCTTCTATAAGGTAAACCGAAAATCTGGTGAAAGTCGCGAGATTCCGCTGGATGTAGATGATTATTTATAATTGACAATTGCATGAAGTGTAAAATGAACTCTATGTACCAATATTGTATTATATTAGTAAAAAATTTGTTTGTTTTGTTCAGTTCTACCTATTTTAGGAAGTAAAGGTGTCAAAATGAGAGATTGAGACATTTAAGAGGTACAAAGGGATTCACCAAAAAATATATCTCGTCGAAGATCTTTTGAGTGTTAAGTGACAAAGAAACCGTAAATGGTAAAGCTTACCAGTTTTGAAGAATCTGGCTTTAATGCTTTAATATCTGGAATACAGAATTCCTGTAATA
>DWLS01004479.1:0-13906 GCA_018246255.1 Pachliopta kotzebuea | reverse complement strand
TAACAGTGCATATGCTTTGTCGGTATTGGGAAAAAATGCTTTTGTTACTGCCGCTGTATTGCTTTGTGTGTATCTATCAATTGGGGGTGGCTTATATCCAGCAGTGGACTTCTATCAGCTGATGATGATGATTACTTATAAGTGACAGATCATAGTGTGCTAACTATAAAGAGCTATAACTTTACTAAGCCTGTTCCTTGCTTTACAGCAGATTGATTACGAGTAAATAAATAATACAGAACTACACTTCTTCTTCTTTGCCTCTTTCCACTTTAGGAGGAGTCGGCTGAATAAAGAAGTACACAAAGATTTTATATGTTTTATTTATTTTTTTGCACTCTTTTTAATTGTAACTAACACCATTCTTAAGTCTAAACTACTAATCCATTGTGGACAAAACAGTTGTCGGAAATAAGATAATTTTATTTATTTTTTTTTCCTGTTATATTAATAATATATAATAATATTCTAGATATCATTTAACACTATACCTAAAACGCCAGTTCAGCAGCTAAAGCATCGCATAACAATTTCACAGTAATACTAACGGTGGGAATCTTACCTTCGCAATTCTACTTAGTTGACATTCACACAAATGCGATGGTACTGCGTTTGCTTATTTCACTTATTTAACTTGAAACTTACAATTGCACAATGTTTACACGTAACTTCAACATGAGCTTAGCCGCCTTTTTTACTAGAATTCAATACCTAACCTCAAGTAATATCCTCAATACGTGAATACTCCTTTCATATACAGACGAAGCAGCGATGCTGTCACGTTTGTAAGTGATAATGATATCTAGTTAGGTTAAAAATCCAATCACCAATAAAAAAATTACTGATTAACGATTTTTATCTAGTCCTTTAACCTCATGTTTCAAATACTTTACCATATAAGGAAAAGTCATATAAGGAAATAGACTATCAAATCTCTTTACCCGGAGACCGTCTAGGTAGGTACCAACGGATATATTTCTACCGCCAAATAGTAATGTGAAAACATCACTGTCTTCCGGTTTGATAGGTGCTGTATACTAGTGAAATTACTGGAGTAACGAGATTTAACACTTTGTCTCAAGACGACGAGTTCTAAGTCGTATTTACGTCGTGGTGGTCATGATTAGTACTGAACCACACGACGACTTCCTTGGCAGTTGTTAGTGGTGTTGCTATTGCCTTCTCCACTCCACATAGCAGTCCGATATTTGGTCATGACATAGATATGTAGGTTTCCTCACGATGTTCTCCTTCTCCGTCAGAGCACGTGATATTAGTTGGTGTTATACTAACTGCATATTGAAAAATTCATTGGTGCGGGCCGTATTCGTACCCGATACCTTCGGAGTGGAAGACTTCTAGTGCTATAGAGACAGACAAAAGTTAAGTTCTGCTCACGGTGTATCCTGATCAACAAACGAGGCTCTGATTTTCTGTATACCCGCATGTAGCCAGAGTGGTTGAAAATGGCCTAAATCTCCCTCACTATTAAGAGAGGCTTACGTCCAGCAGTGGACGTCTATCGATTGATGTTACACACAAACCGAATCCGATACAAATCAATCATGAGTTAGCTCTCTTTTCCATTACATCAGAGGACCTTCAAATAGATCCTTGATAAATATTATATTTGAATTACAAATGAGCACCATCTCCGTCTCGTCCCCGGCGAGCCGTCGCCTCTCATTATTACATTTGTTCAAGTTAATGGCCATGAATTATTTATAATTACACCCTCCAATACGTCGGAGGCGATCACATCCAGTTATTTCATTATATATAGAGTGGTAACGGTGTTGGAGTTTCAATGTGTTAGTGATGGCAGGTTTGAATCTGTAAGGAGTAACACGTAACACTTGTCACTAGTAAAGTGACAGATTTAAAATATTACAATGTTCAATTTAAATAGTACAATTGGCCCATATAAAATTATGAAACTGTGCACCCACAACTCGACAACTCCACCACATACCAACAAAATTCCAACGGCTCTGATCTTATCTAAGCGAGATCTGTCTGTATGACAAATTTCAGCACCAGCTCTTGCCCCTTGTAGTTCTCGGGATTGAAAATTGTTGACCGACAAACGGACGGACAGACATTGTCGTTAAAATAAGGATAACATATGATTGTCTTGAAAAATGAGACTTCTAGACACGGACAGTGTAACATCTAGGAAAATATAAGCATGAAATAATGAAAATGTAAAGTTTTTTAAATATAAACATAATCACCATCAAGTGTGTGATTTGAAATAGCTTGTCTTTTTTATAAAGATACAGGTCAATGCTTGATCACGATCCCACTTGTTCTTAAGTGATGACGTGGTCTATGTTGGTAAAGCGCATTAACCTAGCAAATGGCTATTCACTCTTTTAAATCCTTCAGTCTCCTCCAGAGCCCAGACCCTTCAAGTAGAACCTTCCAACAAACGGAACAGTATATTTATATTTCTCTTTATATTGGCACAAACAGTCATCGCATATAAAACATGGAATGAAATTCATCAAAAAGGGTTTGATAAGGTTATTCCGGAGTCGAGAACGCGCCAGTGATAGCTCTGATGCTGGGGGTCCTCGCTGTATATTGAGTGAGCCCGTGTTGGAAGAAAAGTACGAAATGGTCTCGTTTTTTGTCGTAACATACTGTCTATGTTAGGGAGGGCAACAGCTCTCCTTAGGATGTGCTCAGCAGCAATGCAGGCACCGGTGAGTTCCGTAGGAGGTCCCGGGGCCTTCCGCAATGCAATGAGGTTCACCACCAAGGGGGTTTTAGTGGATGTAAACCCGACATAACCCGGACTTCACCCCAGAAGCAGGCTATCTTTTGAAGATTTCTACCGCGACCAAAAAAGTATAGTATAGAATAGTTCCCATCATTACTTAAGATAACACAGACCTGACAAACGAACATAGCACTAGAAAAGAAAGAAAATTAAATAATAGAAAATAAGTAATAAATAATATGTTCATCACATTTATATATATATATATACATATGCAGCAGGTGAAATGTTGAAAGTGGAGGTTGTGGAGGCAGGTGATGCGTAGGTTTGATTTCCACTGAGCTAGAAGCTTCCAGTGAATAAACCAATATGTTCCTGATTAAAAACTTTAGTAAACTGAATTTAAAAAAAAAGATTAATTTTTTTAGAAAGCTCAAAATCGCATTAGTGGGAAATGAAGTAAGTTGTTTGGGATCGTTTATATAATCTATGGTTTATTTTAGTTTGAATAATAGTAGAGATGGAGGAGAAACAGCTTTGGTTTGCTCAAAAACCTGTATAACCATCGCAGAGGAAATATTTAATGTATTTACATAGTAAAAAGATACCTTTATCTATTATAAAATAGTTTTGGCGGTAACAAACGAGCACTGAAAGGGCCTTTCCAATAAGTAGACCGACGATGTAGTGAAGGTCGGAGGAATTCGCTGGATGAAGACAGCACAGGATCAATCGGAGTAGAAAGCTTTGGGAGAAGCTTATACGCAGTAGCGATCGTTTATCAACTGATGAATAGTATTTTAAATTACCAATTTAGTAAATAAAAACTGACGAGAGTTTACAATAACAAGGTTATACATTAACCTAATAACCTTCCAACTATTTCGCTTGTCGTTTGATTTACGGCAACAGTCGTGACAGACTCGAAACTACGACCTTTAAATCATAAGCCGTGCCTTAAGCCAAAAGGCTCTTGAATATCTTTAAATGCCGTGTACCACAGCGGAGCGGATAACCTGGATCTTGAATATAACTTTAAAGAGCTCACTTAGGAGTTCTTCGTTAGCAACAATGAGAACTATTGGGAAACATGAATGATGAGAGAGAAAACAAACAATAGGAATCTTGCAACAATACTGTTCAATGAATTCGCGTCAAAGCAATATCAATTGACAGTAACGATGATGGATTGCGGAGAATAAAAAAAAATTAAGTGACAACGATTTGTGTTACAAAAAGATTGGCTGTAGACCTTATCCAGCTGATATATATTTATCTTTATATATCTGAAAGTATACTTTAAGACAACAATTACGTTTTCTTGAACGATGAAGAAAGAAAGATATTATTCAACTGATGCCTTTAACAATAAGGTATTAGGTATTGATATACAATGCACTAATACTAGTCACCTACTTCTTTTTTTATTTGCGTTCCCTTGTAGAGTAGCAAAGAGGTTTTTATTTACTATGATCATTGACTATGATTTAGTCAAGTGCGTGTGTCCAAATTTCAATGTGGTCGCGCCCTGGACAAACAGTAAGGCCAACCAAAATGAAACTTGGCATTAATATTGAGATGGGTACGGAGATGGTTCTCAGCCATGTCCGGTTCCGGTCAGCCAAACGGAAGTGGTTCCGAAAGTCACTAAGTACCATAACTATGAATATTTTTGATAATATTCCTATACAAATATGTTCCTCGTATAAAAATTACTAATTATAATTACTTCCGGTATAACCGGCCAACTGGAAGCGGAACCAAAAGTCATCAAGTACCTTAATAGTAAATATTTTTGATATCTTTATTCAAGTAAAAGTGTTCTTTGTCAAAATATTTTTTTTATGTACTTCTGATTCCCTCCGACCAACCGGAAGTTGTCCAATATCTGTATACGGTATATAGATCCTATATAGATATATCGCAAAATTAACAGTGAGAGGTACGGCGTTACACAGATACAGCGGATATTATTCCTTTTCTTCTCCAGTTTTTTTACTTACATACAATTTACCATTGCTCATTCATTCCTTCCTTTCTCATACCTTCACAATTTTTCCAATTTCCTCTTTTCTTCTCTCTTCCATCGCTGCTATTCTGCCTTTACAATTATTGGTGACATTTCCATTTAAATTAATTTCATACTTTGTTTTATATTTCTTCCTTATGTATACTTTTACAATATTTTCATTTTATACCATACCACATACAATTACCTTTGTTTTATAATGTAGATTTTGTATGTTATTAAGTTTTAAACGTTTGTTGTTTGTAATTTTTTTTTACTATGCATAGCTTAATCATCATTATTATTCAATGTCCTCTGCTGGACATATGCCTTCTTCAATAATGGGGGGTTTGAGTCCTCTCTCATCACGCTAGCCCAATGCGGATTGGTTGAGAACAGAGCTTCATTTGTTGATTATCAGGGTACACCACGAGCAGGTGAGTGATTTTGTCCAGTGAGTTGTCTTGGGGAACCTCTTACATTCCAAATTTGTCAGCGTTAAATTATTTTTTGAAGGTGTTGTCCTTTTTTGATAGAAAGTTTTCGTGAAAATTGAATGCTCATTAAGTTGATGCACTGTAGCGTGATAAACTTATCAGATATCTTTTTGTATTCAACGAAGTGATGAGATGAGCAAGATATTCACCTGAAGGTAAGTGATACAGTTGAAGATTAAAACGCGGCGCCTGTTACGTTGGAACTCCACATTGCACTTGACGGTTTGAGACATACGGTTTAAAATCTCGTTACTCCAGTATTTCATTAGCATACAGCACCCTTCAAACTACAACACGGTAATGCAAACATTACTACTTAGCGGTAGAAATAGGAGCTGTGATATATGATGATATGATAAAGAGGTATGTACCAAAATTCTCGTCGTACATATCTAGAATTATTATGGAGAACAAAATCAATTTTATACATTATTTATGAGACTCAGTTCCTTTAAAAGGTTTAGCTATCACGGAATGTTTTAGTATAAAAATGGATGTATACAAAAAGGGCCCTTATTATATTCGATGGAACATTTTAAGGGAACAAAAGCGCACGCAGCGGACGTTAATTGATCGTCCGGAACAGATATCCCGGCCGGTGTATAAAAGTACCGGAACGACACTGGAACAACGTCTGGAGATATAGTATAGAAAGCTCCCAACTCGCTCTTCCTAGCTGAAATGAGTGAACCCGCCGCCCACTCCCATCCCACCCCCAGCTCCGTGGGCACTCCGGGAATAGAGGAAAAATCTCAAACATTTTTTTTCCATTCGAGAGAATCCGCGAAAAAAATCCTGGATATTTTTGCATCGGATTAAGACTTTTTTTTCAACCGACCTTTCAGAGGGGCTTTTGCGTGAGCGGCTGTAGCGCAACTTTTGACAGTGTTTCAACCTAAAAGTACTGGCGAATGTAAGCGCGCTTTTTTATTTTATTTAAATTGCTCTGAAATATTCTAACAAAGGATTTTTGCCTTTGCCGGCATCCGACGTATTACTCGTTCGATGGTAACAAAATAATAAAAAGAGTTTCCGTATCAAAAATGTTGCACGGAATTTCCGCAGCGCGTGTGCTTTTTGTACACGTCTGTCAAATGTTACCATTTAACCGCAAAATGTTGAATTTCCCTTGACGTAACAAAGTATAATTCTGCTTATTTGTTATATTATTTTTGACTGCAAACAATCAAAATAAATACTTACCATTACCATATTACGTTCATTGCATTTTTACTACATTTAAATCCATAACGAAGTACTCAATCTATAGACGTATTTATTTCTAGCACTATTTTTTCTACGAGGTGGTTGAAGACATTCACTTGTTAACAAGTGATACGCTTACGTATAACATAGCGCTAGTTAAGATGGTGTAAACATCACCACATTGCGCTCGTCGCCTTAAGACATACAGTGTAAAGTATCATTACCCCAGTATTTTCTTTAGTATACAGCACCTTTTTAACCTGCATTTTTTATATATTTAGATATATATTTATCTACATATTTTTTGTATACAGTGTTGTATGTATATATGTATATGTATGTATCAATTTTTTTATGCTTTAAATCCAACTTTCACACTTCACCTACCACAGCATCTCCCACCTCAAAGGTTGGTAGAGAATGCCTGTAGGCATTAAGCTATTGGACCCTAATTTTAGGAGTTTCAATGAAGTTTAAACAAACAAGAAACAGTAATGTTTGCGCATTACTACCGGTAGGAATGGGCTAGGCGGTCTCCGGCAAGAGACCTATTACCACGTTCTGACGATAAAATGTCTTATTGAAGTGAAATACTGAAGGTAAATTAAAAGGAACTCGGCAAGGCAAAGGGAAAGGGAAAAAAAGGCTTCGACGTAATTCCTAGAAGGTATGAGATCGTAATCCTTACCTCGAGAGATATTTTATTCATTTTTATTTTTAGTACACGATAAGAAGTCTTATTTTAATTTCATACTTGGTAAGAATAAATAATTTTCAAAGTAGGCAAGTCTATGTAAGTACTAAGTTAACATGTCACATATCAAAGAGGACTTCGCTTCTGACATAAATATTTTTTAGTATAGTGGAACAAGGTGTTAATTTCATTCCTTTCTTTTTCTTTACCTTTCAACTTTTTCCCTACAGTATAGTTTATCTTTTCTTTTCCATTTTTCTCTTCATCGTTTTGTTATTCGAAATGAGAAGAGGAGGACATATGACTTTACATACATAGGACATATCTTTCTTTTTCTGGACACTATCACATATGGTGGTTGGGTTATCTTTCCTTACCTTTTCCCTCCTATTCACTGTGTCCTCTATATCTTTATACAGTAAACTCCTGCGTATCTCTTGACACTACATTTTTCTTCTCATCTTGAGTCTATAAATCTTCGAACAAGTTGCCAATGTAGTCAAGCAGCCTTTTCTATAAGTGGTTATACCATCGCCACCCTACTCTCCTATATCTTATCACAAGTACTATCTACGTCACAAGTACTACAGATTTTATTGAGCTTAGAAGATTAAATATTCAATTACAACTTCTAAAAATTTTGAATATTATTTGAAATATCTTTGATTGTCTATTAGTGAATGTATTCAGCTTATATCAAAGGTTACGATACTGCAGCGCATCTCTCACTAAACTCGGATGCCCGTATTAAGACGATCTATATAACTCTAAAATAAATGCCAATGGATCTCGATTGGCATTAAGCTACCTAGATCTCACAGCTGGCCTGACCTCAGGTCGTGTACCAATTGGAGGCAATTGACATGGGACCGCCGCGCGAGTACCGTGAGACGAACTATACGTCAACTGTATACAACAGGTTACAAAGTTGTTTTAATGAACGAAATTATACATTTTTCTTATGACAAACCTATACTTATCTTATATAATAATATACTTATATTATACGTAGTCAAGATTTCGATAAATATTAAAATAAAATTGAGAAACTGTAGATATTCATATATTGTTTCTAATATCTACAACTCGTATACTTTTTCATAAATTTTTATAAGAAACTATTCTTATACAAACAATCAATAGTAATATATTCATATATACTCACTATATCTTTTTTATTAAATACTATTACTATTTTGTGTATGTAAATGATAAGCAATACAATACAAATTCAGAATAGTTAACAGTCTTCTAGACTATTGTTTACTATTAAATTACATTATCAATTACCATAGGATTGGATAATGGTATAATATAAAAAGAATATACATTAACAATGTAGTTAATTTGTATAATCATAATATATATTTTATCCATACTAATAATTAGAAGCTCCCTAACAATGTACGTACATCCGGTGAAAAATAATTGATATATTCTTTCTACTAACGTTGTAATATTAACGCATAATTTTATTTAATTATTTTAACATACATAGTAACAGTCGTGTAGCTGTGTAATTATTTGATGTAATTTTTTTCTAATTAATAACATACTCCGTTAACCAAGCCGTAAGAGTCAGCCGTCGTTGTAAGTTTCGCGCTGTATAGGCCAGAGGTCGCTTTACAAACGCCACATACAATTATCTATGGCGCGAAGTTTATTTTCCCTTGACAACATAAACGCTATGACATTTCGTTTAAACATGGCAATTGTGGCAAATAATTAAGTGGTTATAATTTTGCAAATACCATTTTAACGGTACAATGCAGTATTCTTTTATATAATTCATTATACACAATCCTAACCTAAAAAATTTTATTATAGAACTACAGCTGTCAACTTGTCTATGAATATCACTTGATAATAAAGTTATTTAAATTAAACTTGTAGTTAATAGGTCACCTATTCAATGTTAAAGTAATTTTGATATATTTTTAATGCTTTTTACTTTTAGTAAACTTATATGAGTGCTGATTAAGTCCATATACTGGTGGTAAGTCTCTTGTCGAAGACTAAGTTGGTAACACCGGAGTTTCTATTTATTCTATATATCTTGGATCCATATTATATAATATATGCCGTTGTCCGACATAAGTAGTTTTTATTTTATACTTCCTAACAGTACTGTGCTGCTGTAGGGTGTTGTATGCTAGTGAAATTCCTGAGGTAACTAAACAAAACTTTCGTCTCATGGCGATGAGTTCAGTCTGATATGTATACCACCTTAACCAACGCACGGCAAACGTTTCACTTACCATCAGGTGAACGTAATCTTGATTGATTTATACAACATTTTTTCCTATTAAACTAGGTCACACAGGACATTCACCTGTGTAACTATGGTAAGTGATACGACCGCCGGATGGTAATGTAGCGACGGTGGGGATCAATACACTGCATCAAATTATACTCATTGTCTTGAGTCACGAGATATTAGATCTCGTTACTGAACTAACTCACTGAATTCCGCTGGTTACAACACATTTGAATTTATTACTACAACACAGTAATATTTACTACAGATTATTGGTGGAAATTAACGTACTTTTGTATCTAGTTTACTGGTGGTATGTCTCCAATCCCGGAGACCATCTAGGTAGTAGAGCAGCTCATATTTCTACCGCTAAATAGTAATACGCGAACATTACTGTGTTGTAGTTTGAAGGGTGATGTATGCTAATTAAATTACTGAGGTAACGAGACTTAACAATTTATGTTTCAAGGCGACCAGTGCAATTTGGTGCTGTGTATATTTCTAGTGAAATATTTTATTCATACATGTTGTATATATGTAATTGCTTTGTTACATTATGATTTTTGGTTTTAATTTTGTAAGTATTTTGTAATAAAATTAATGTAAGCAAGCGTTAGTAAATCAAGTAAATTAAAAAAACTTAACTAGTCTCATTTTTTTAAAAGCTTTCCTTCGTGTTTTGGGTAAGGGTCTTTATGTGCTTTATTTTTGTTTTCTCTTTCAATCTTAGCTCTCTCTCTTTTCCTTACTGTTCTTTTTTCACTCTGCATTTATCTACCTTTCATTCTTTTTACTGTTCTATATTCTTTCTCTTCTTTCACGCATCTACTCTCAGACTCAAGCTCGCAGAATTTTACATTTTTGTTTCTCTTTTTACAGCGTATTACTTTAAAAATTAATGCTTCCGATAGCTACAGTCCTAGGAGCAGGAGCAAAGTTAGGTTATGTTTAGGTTAATAGACCGTGGGCACTGTGATTAAGGTGACCAGCATCAGATGAGCTATATACGTCAAGAAACACGAGTTAAACCTATCATCAGGGTATATATTACTATCAAATGGACCTCTCGTTCGTCTAGTCCAATAAAAGAATCTACATCGCCCATAGTAACATACTACGTCGGTTAAAATTACATAAATGTAAATTAACTGAACCAATTTTAACTGTTGAATAAATGAACAATAAAAATACACCCACCTGAACCTGCGACATACAATTATAACTGAATCGATTAAAATTATAAAACAATGCAATGTTAACGACCCCGCACAGGTCGCGGTACAACGCATTGGCATTTCACGTTAATGCCAATCAGCTGCTGTGTTGCCAGTTAAATACCAATTACTAGTAACTAAACCGTTCGTTTCGGGACACGGTTTAAACGTGAAGTACACAAACTGTTCATCTTAAAACAGTTAATCGGTTATCGAAATATCATAAGCGAAATTGAACAATGAATTTAAAGGTTTTTAGACTGCGTTGAAATGTTATCGATGATGGTAATATTGTGAAATCAGGTGAACTTTTAGCTGCAGTTTAAACTAAAAGCAACACAGATAATATTAGTATTAAAGAAATATGGTCCTTAAACATTTGATTAAGATATATTCCAGTCAAATTTGTACAGTCCAGATGGATTGTTTTATGAGTAAAGAACTCATTTCTTTAGTACAATATGTTCATAGTGAAGCGTTGTATAATACTTCACCCCCTTCTTCTCCATCATCAGCTGATAGACGTTCACCGCTGGACAGTCCTCCCCCAATACCTTCACTGTACATTGAGTGAGCCCGAGTCGGACGGTAAGTACGAAGTGGTCCCGTATTTTATCGCAGCATACTTATTATGCTGGGGAGCGTAACAGGTTTCCTTAGAATGTGCTTAACTGCAGTGCAGCACATCGGAGAGTTCCGTAGGAGGTTCTAAGGTCTTCCTCAATGCACTAAAAATTACCATCGAGTAGGTTTTAGTTAATATAAATCCCACATAACCCTGACTTCCTCTCAGAAGAAGGTTATCTTTAGAAGAGTTAATAATAGGGGGATTTAAGCCGACTCTCACTTGGCCGAATGAGAGAGGAGCCAGACCCTCGTTTGTTGATCAGCAGGCACCACGAGCAGGAGAGATTGGCTTAGTTCCCGTGAGTTGTTGAGTAGGACTCATTATAACTACCTATTGCTTCATTGCAATGTTACAACACTAAGTAAAACTGAGTTAGAAGAATTGTAAATAGCTGTTTGTCACATCCAGAATTAGATATATATCTATAATAGCTCATAAAAGCTCAGCTTAGTTTAATGTGTACATACATCATTGTTATTAGACGTTAGTTTGTTAGACGGCGACTTTGTAACGTGTGCGTTGCGTCGCCGTGCGTACACCGAACAGATGTGACCTATTTACAGCGCACTCTCGGCGGAGACACTTTTCTACATGGTCAAACTATTTTAAAACTTTACTACACATATAATAAACTAATCAATAGTAAAGACATTTACCTATTTATTTATATTTATTTTAT
Source organism: Pachliopta kotzebuea (assembly GCA_018246255.1). NCBI lineage: Eukaryota > Metazoa > Arthropoda > Insecta > Lepidoptera > Papilionidae > Pachliopta > Pachliopta kotzebuea. The sequence goes on along the minus strand of DWLS01004479.1, from coordinate 1,998 downwards.
TTAAAAAAACTTTTATGCAACACCTAAAATTAGGGACTTAATACCTACAGGCATTCTTTAACAGACAACTTAAGAGGTGGGAGATGCTGTAGTAGGTGAAGTGTAAAAATTATATTTGAATCTAAAATAACAATAATAGTCATTATATGATACATACATATAAATACAATTTTATACATAAATACAAAAAGAAGATAAACATATATATACAAGTATATTTACCATCTTTTTGTAATTTTTAATAATGATAGAAGATGCTGAGTTCATATCAGTGCTTTCTCATTTCCAATTACACTACATTCTCATATTTGAATTTAATTAATCAGTAGTGAACTTTCTAGATTCTAGACGCGATTATTTCCAAGCACTAATTCTTACAACTATTCTTAGTAACATTAATATCAAATAACATAATTAAAACTTCCAATAACAAAACATTAAAAATATAGTAAGTTTACTTTCCTCAATATTCACTTAGTAAAGTTTCTCCTGCAGTTTGACGATAGTTATGATGTACATTACAAGACGTGTTTGTGACCTTGATAAATGAGTTGTTAAGTCTCGTCACCGCAGTAATTTTACTAGTAACAAAAAGAAACGGTTGAGAGAAACTTGTCTGTGGCTGAGCGGTCAACCCATACAAACAAACACGAATAGTTCTTGCTCGGTGCTGAATGATTACCACATTGAGCCGCTCTCAGAATACTATCGGATGTTTATACTGCTTATAATAATGCGGTAGTGTCAGCGGGAATGTTGCCATTATATAAAATTAAAATGTAACAAGATCTGTACTATCTAATTACGCTTTCAGTGAGTAACACTTAATATGACGCTAGTTAGACCATAATGCACACTATAACTATTAACTTGAGACACGTTATAAATGCCGTTACTGCAGTAACATCGTGGAAACAACGATCTAGAAACCAGAATTCTGTAATGTTACCAGGAATACAACAGTGTTACCATTTCCAAGCATTTTTGTGGTAATCTTTTAATGATGTTATCAACTTAATGTTTAAATCACCTTAACTTATTTCATACATTATAATTTTTCGTGAAGATAGTAGTATAGTTACTGGTAATAGGTGTTTGTTACCAGTAAACGTCTAAGTTGGTACCACGGCAGCTCGTATTGCAACCGATAAATAGTATAGAAACATTACTGTTCTGGTTTGATGAGTGTATTAACGAAATTACTGCGGTAACAGACTTAGTACAACGTATTAAGAAGACCAGCGCAATGTGGTGCTGTGTAATCTAAAGCAGAGCTATGGTATAGGCAAATGTATTATTTACCATCAGGTTAATATCTTGATCGTCTCACGTCATCACTTGAGAGAAAAACTACTTATATTTATATACGTTTAATAGTTAAATTATATATAAATCATTAGTTAACTTTTATGATTAATTAAATTATTTATTAGTTTACTACAAGTTCTTTTTTAAATAATGATTCCTTAATGAGATTTTTTAATATGTAAAAACGACTGCATACAATTAGGAACACGGCTTTCACCTTCACAGCTTAAGGTCGTCACATTCATATTAATATATACTATTTGTTATTAGACATATCGTAATAAATTACCTTCGAAATGGTAACAGCTTAATGACGTCATCAATCATCATTTACGCGCTGTTGTCTATTGATTAAATTGACGTTAATAAATTATTATACAGTGCAAATTCTTTATAACATAGAAAAGATCACAATTTCGTTGGTTTACTTTAAAACCCATACATTGATACACACTTTATAATGCAACAACCATTCTCTATTGCGAATTAATGTTTTCATATTTACACACAGAAAATCATGATCAAACAGTAGAAACGGAACCGTTTAATAATGAAGACAATCAACCACTGAAGGAATGGATAAAACAGTTCAACATATCAGAGAATTTTAACGAAGATCTCCAAACATACGAAAATATAGACGACGATGTTGCAACAAACGGTTCACTTAATAACGAACAAACTTGACTT
>DWLS01004478.1:0-13908 GCA_018246255.1 Pachliopta kotzebuea | reverse complement strand
TATATATATATATAGAAGGCGATACTATTGCTATTGGTGATAAATTTGAAAAATAGAATTAGGTAAATATGGATTCTCAACATTGATATTTTCTAAAAAAGTCGATTTTGAAACTCCAAACAAAATGTTTCTTACGCAATAAAACCAATGCCAAAATTTTGTTTTAATACTTTATAGATACTATTAATTAAAAAAAATCTTATCTCGACGATTATTTTACTCAGAATAACTGATAATTGCTCATTATTATTATTGCACACACAATGTACAACCCGACTTTTAGCCACAGAAAGCAATTGCACACACGGTGTGCAATCGGTCTCGAATGGGTTAAAGAGTATTTTTTTAAAACTCATCCACTATCATTTCAGTTTTTTTTTTGTCTTTGCATTCAGTATAATCAAGAGTACTATACAATTGTTCTACAATACATCCAGATCACACTTGTCTTCTACACGATTGTCCACGCAGGCAACACTTTAGCTACTCAATTCCTACACTACTACTACATAAACTTATGTAAGATTCCATTCATGTATAATTAACTTATCTAATAGGAACAAGTGTTACCATAGTTAACAATTGCAACTTAATATGAAGCAGCGAAGAATTTTGTTAGGAAACCGAAGTGCATCATTCGATATATACATTCACCAAACAGAACAAAGCCAGTGTGGTGAATAAACTGTCGTAATTCCTCAGAGCCTCATCACATGAAAAGCATGTGATGAGGCTCTGAGTCCCACTAGTGGGAACTATAACACGACTGTTTGTTAATATAACTTAATAGTATACATTCAGACTCTAAATGGCTACAAATGGAGACTCTTTGGTTAGTCCTTTTTCTATATAGAGTAAAACCATAGATATCATCGAGCATTTAAAACAAACCCATTTTTTTTTATTCAAGCTGGATTCGGAATGAGCAATGGTTTAATTGACTGGATGATAATTGATATGTTTGCCCATAACAACGATGGGCTGGTTAGGATTGGTACATAGCACCAAATTGTGGTCACTTTGCGATATAAGGTGTTAAGTCTCATTACCTCAGTAATTTCACTAGAATACAGCATACACTGTCCGAGTGCAGGTTATTTGATGTCAGAAAACTATTGTTCTTAGAACATGTGAATTCCATTATCATATTTTCCATCCACTACTCATTGACATACTTATCACAAGTTGAAGCTTTTTTAAGGTTTTAATAAATGTACAACTTATAAACACAACTTTAAATTCTGAAGAAAATCCTTACAAAATCAGTCCAAAAGTTATGATGATTACCCGTAACAGATAGACAAAATCTAATGAATGTGATTTTTTTTTTTGGTAACTTTGATTATAGGAACAAATATGACATTATATATATTGATTATTAGGTTAGTAAAATTTAATAACTTCATAAAGTAACATCCGTGGAGAATTCCCTGTTAAGAAGTGGTGGTAGTTTAGTGGCTGAAGACTTGTCTAGGTGATCATAGTGTTTATTTCCATTATCAAATAGTGGTGTGTAAACATTACTTTGTTCAAATTTAAAGGATGCTGTAGATAGTTATTGATTTAAGGCAACGAGGCTTAGCATCTCGCAAAACAATAATAACAATATGTGAAGTGTATATCACCCTAAATATATCCACAGTTAAGGATATGAGTATCACTTGCTATCAGGTAAAAATCCTTCTCATCTAGTCTCACTCCTCCAAAATGAATTTATTCATAATTTTTCAGTAATTCCAATGTAAGATTAAAAAGGCATAGTCAAATTTACAAAAGCTATATATGTCTAGTTTAATATAACACATTATAATAATACTTTAGTAGTTTAATTCTAAATAAGAGTTCGGCAACCTTTTTTAGCAGAGGGTCAAAATATATTGAAAATGTCAATATTATGTATTTAAGATAGACATTTTTTTTATTTATTTAAATATCATTTTATTCTTTCTAGTCTTTTGATAATCTCAAATGTTTCAAAGGTAGCCGAACTATGGATTAAAAAAAAAAATTATTAAAGTATAAAATGTTTGTGGTGAAGGATGAATATATATTCTTCTATAAGAGAAATAGAATAGAAATGAAAGCAGCAAAATTTGATCATGAGTTATAAATTTATTTATCTTCTTAAAATGCCTTTCAATTACTGAAGGTTAGCCGCCAGATTGAAGAATTTCTATCTTGAATTTCATGAGAGATATTTATTCATAGACTTTGTGTAAAGGTAGACTTATTCCCTTCTGCGTTATCTTCTCAAAGTGAATCAGTTATTGGAAAATCACTGACAGCAACAAGGCTGCTTTTGTCAACATCTAGATTATAAGTTAAGTTAATTTACTGTACCATAGCGAACAGTAAAGAGTTTATCTATACAAATATACATACATAAAAATAATTTAAAATCAAAACCACTTATCAAAGTTTGAATGGGTAATTTGATGAAAAACAATATCTCTCATTTTCCAACAGTTAAAGCAAAAGAATAGTATTACAAGGAAATTGTAAAAAAAATCATTAATCTTGATTCTACTAATTAAAAGTGAAAGAAGGGAAGATATCTCCCTCATTGGGTTATTAAGAATAAAAGCCTTTAAGTTGGATTATTTTTAATAAGCAGAAAACAAATTTTGAGAATCCCTTTGACGGAGGACATATTATGACTTGGTGTCATTTTAGTTAGTATCATCATCATGAACAGTTAGCATTTCGATGTTGGACATTGGCCTCCCTATAGCATCTATACCAGTGATTAACAAAGTGGTCTATATCAACTCCTAGGGGTCTATGACAACCTGCAAGGTGTCTACGTCAGCGAAAAAAATTTGGGGCTCCATGAAATGAAAATGGGTGTCCGCGACAGTGGATATCAACACATCTTCCTCACTAAAAATATTGACTTATTGCTTATGTTATTTTATGTTTATTTAATGTTACGTATATTTTACATAACAGATACAAAATTTTATTTTGAGTATTTTTAATTTAAATTCAATTATTAATGTATAAATTAACATGTGCATTGTTTACTTTAAGTTTTTAACACTAAACTTCACTAGTTAGAAATTTACAGGAGATCAATATCAGGAAGGTAGGGGGTCTACTCAACATGGAAACACATGGCAAGGGGTCTACGGCACAAAAAAGTTTGGAGAACTCTGCTCTATACTGAAGTCAAATAATATATTGTCACCGACTAATGGCTTTGACTCTGTAGTAGTGATACCCCGAGTCCCAGCAGAGAGAATATTGATAGAACTGCATCACACAATATTGAAACTAATTCATCCGTCATCACAAACTAAAATCATAAAACAAATTTCATAGACCTACCTTTAGCCACAGCCTTTGAAGTCTTCGGTTTATCATCAGTCTTAGCCAATTTGACCTTCTTTACAGTTTTAACGACAGCATTCTTCTTAGGCCTTCCCCTTTTGCCCTTTACTGGCAGCGTTGCCACTGTTATATCCTCGGATACAGTTATTTGTTCCGTATCACTCTCTTTTATTACTTCATCTGAAATTATATGTACTTTTTGTAACAATACAGTCCTGGTAGTATTCACCATATAGATTTTAATTAAGTTACCACCATTAAGTTGCCAAATAGTAATGAGCAAACATTACTATGTTCCAGTTTAAAAGGGTATATATGCTCGTGAAATTACTGGGGTAACAAGATTTAACATATGTGTTAAGGAGAGCGCTACATGATGCTGTGTATATCATCTCAACCAGCGTCTCATTGTTTCGTTTAGTATGTTAACCTGATGGTATGAGTTCTGCTAATGTGCAGCATAAAAAAATTATATACAAAGCATCACATTATGGTGGCCTTGAGACAAAATGTAGTCTCATTACTCCAGTAATTTCAATAGCTTACAGCACCCTATAAATCGGAACATAGTAACGTTCGCACATTACTATATAATGGGAGAAATAGGTAAGAGAAATTACCAAGACTGAAGGGTAACGCAAAACTTATGACACCAAAGACAATATCGCCTGTTCATGGTGCACTCTACTAATCAGCAAACAATGCTCTAAGCTCCACATCCAAATTGGGCCAAAGTCGTAAGAGATAGCCCAAATCCCTTTACTATTGGGGGAGGCCTATGACTAGCAGTAAATGTCTGTCTTAGGGTCACGGTGGTACCTACATGGATAATCTCCAACAACAGAGACCTATGACCAGTACATATTAAACCATTACATAGAGTTTAGCCAAGTTAAAAATAATAGAACAAAAAAAAAATACCATCCGCATAATTTATTTCTTCCTCAAGATATTCCACCTCCGCATCCTCAGTCTGCTGCAGAGGTTCCACATTCACTTCAGCTTTCACAGGATTCTGGTACACAACTACTGTAATAAGTAGAATAACAGTTCAACATAATGAACAAATAGGTGATTAATATACTTCTCCATTAAAGTTTGTACCAAAGTACACTGGACTGAAAAAGAAAACAGGTTCAAAATCCAATAATCCTATTTTCTATCACCTTAAGTATTCAACTTGATGTGAGGACTAATAAAAATGAAGAAAATGTCCTGTACACCTATGTCAGGGTTCACCACATCATTTATTTCAGCTCTACCTGCATTCACAAGATCTTCATGAGAGAGACTTGTCCTTTGCAGTAGGCATCTTTCCACTGGTGATGATAATAATACCTATTATAAAGTACTCAATTGCATATTAGTCAGAAGCAAACTTCTTGTCTGTCAACACCAACTTCCCTTGTTCAATTGCAGCTATCAATATATTACAATCAGAATGTTCTGGACGACCATACTGTGCCATCTCCAGAAATTTTCACTAAAAATTATTATTTTAATTATATACACTAGCGTATGACTATGATTACTACCTGATGGTAATGACCACTACTAGAAGTATCCTTTTCATACAAAGATTCTCAAGTCACTACTGGATGGAAGCACTCATTCCGACACTAATCCAATTTTCTTCTGTTCATATTATGAAGGTTGGTATGGGTGAGCATAAGACTCTGCCTAGTGCAAGTGATAATGAAAATAAGGAGATAAATGCCTGCAGTATATACATACAATAGTACAGGTGATGATTGTAATAAATCCAGGCTAATGTTCATCATATATCTTAAAAGTACTAACCCAAAAACAATTATACAAAAGGCTATACCTTTGGATTTAAAAGCGCCCCTGCCAATCATATCCACAAATTTCTTCTCAGATGCCAGCACCTGCTTTTTGAAATTGCACGCATCTCTCAACCTTGTAATGCACACCTCGCATATCAGTCTGTTGGGGCCGTTTGGACCATCATTGTGTTGTGATATCTGATGAAAAGTCGTAATGTAGACAAATCATACAAATTTGCGTTTTTTATGAGATCTCTTATATAACTACGTTACTTATATAACTACTCTTATATAATACGACTTTATTTTATTTTTAATAAAAAGCATTAAGGTAATTTCCTTAAAAATTTGAGATTGTAATGTTGTAATATGATGATGTATCGATATAAAATAAATATTAAAACCAAAACATGTCCTAATATTTTATTTATATCACTAAGTTGGCAAACAAGCATACGGCCTGCTTGATGGTAAGTAGTTACCGTAGCCTATAGACGGCCGCAGCACCGGAGACACCACCGGCGCGTTATCGACTCCATAATAAACAATGTTGTGCATTTAATTTATTACATTTAATTAAATATATTCAATTTCAAAGCAAATAATAAAAAATGTAGTTTATAATTAAAGAAAGACTGGTTATTTTATCATATAAATACTTTTACTTACACTTATATCAAAACATTCAAGCAACATATCCGCATAAATTTCCGTATCGTCCATCCACGAATATTCGGTACTTAGGTCCTTGTAGCATCCTTCCGAAAGACAGCACCGGCACAGCCCCGGGCTCTCTTTTACTACAATCTCGTCAAACTCCATTTTATACTTCTAACATTTTTACTTACAAAATAATTAATGCAGAAAAATTCAATCAAAAATCTTTTAAAAACACCTACACAAGCGTAACGCCATTTTGTTTATGATGGTAATAGTGAAGCGTAGTAGAAAACAATCAAAGGTGTCAGTCAGATAAAAAAATCGATTATATATTATTATAAATAACAAAAATGATATATTATTTTAAAACAACAAAAATTTTATTATTTATAATTTACTACAGAACCAACTCCTCTTTAAAAAATTATAACTGTTCATGAATTACAATAAACATTTGTCGCATAGTTTAATAGTAAAATGTTACATAAAATGGTTTATTTTTAATTTTATCAGTACAACGAAAGCAAAGAAAAAAGTCTCGTTACCTCAGTAATTTCACTAACATATAGCACCATTTAAACTAAAACGCAGTAATGTTTGTACATTATTGTTTGGCGGTAAAAATAGGAGTTGCGGCGATACTTACTTAAGTGGTCACCGGCAATAAAGACCTACAATCAGACAATTAAAGTACAAAGTTGGAGACAGTAGGGCTGCCATAGATAAATATGATAATTGATTTATAAATTTTTATTTATTTATTAGGTGTATTTACAATGCACTAAATCTTGTAGTTAATTTATTCTAAAATGTTTATCTATAACAAACACATCATTGAAGTATAATTGATTTTCCACAAACAGCACTATTGACTAAAAACGTCACTGTCATTACAACAATTGTTTTGCTCGTTTGTAGTCTTTGAAAACTACTAAATTTACAAATAACTTTATTTATTATAAGAATACTTTGAGAATGGATACAGTTAATATATGTAGATGCTGTATGGCCGAGGGTTTCCATAAAAATTTAAATTCATCAAATCCATATTTAGATATCAAAGAGACTTATTCGGATATGTTACTGGAATGTTTTAATATTGTAGTAAGTTAATTATATGGCAGTTAAGTTAATAAATACAATCTATGTTTATATTGTGTAAATTTAACCGAGATTTTATGCATCTTAATATTGTCATAGTTTCCAAACAATGTTTTCTATTGAGAACATACTTAAATATAACATATTTAAAAATAAATATTTATGCTAGTTAATATACACGACATAACTCTCATAAAGTTACATTTCAAATAAATATTGTAAATATGTAAACAGATTTTTACACTTTGAATAAGTACACTTAGTACATTATATGTAGTAGTACTTTTCAAATTCGGTTCATTTATGTAAACTATTCTTAATAATAATAATTGGAGCATATTGGAGGTACCTCACCTGAGCCAAAGTTTGAATAATCCATACTTCCAATGCTTCTTCTTTTCCTAGCTACTATTCCATATGGTGGTGGGGTCAGCTTTCCTTACATGCTTCCTCCACTTTGCTCTGTCTTTGACATCATCATCAGTCACTTGGCACTCATGCATGTCTCTTGCCACTACATTTTTCCACCTCGTCTTGGGTCTGCCAATGGGTTTTCGACCATTAAGGGAAAGCTCCAATGTCAAGTTGCCATACTTCCAATACTCTTTACCAATTTGTAAGAAGCAATAGATACTATGTTAGTACCATGATCCGCTGCTCCTAAGAAATCTGCTCGCTGGTTAACTTATAATGAAACTATGTTGCAGTTAGATGCTGTACTTAGTTGAAATTATGTAATATTAATCAATACAAATGTTCCGAGGACCTATCTGTCCCTTCATAAATTTTAGTGTTTTATTACATCATTTAAATTTTATATACATATCTATATCAATGCATGAATAAATATATAAGGCATTGAAGACATTTCTAAATCATCACATTGCAGTTATTTTGTTGAGTTGTTAATACACTATCTGCGGCTGACATCTAATTAGAAAATATTACGACAAAAATGATGCAGTTGTACTCTAACCTGTCTCAACCATAAAGATCTTTCAGTATTCCATCATAAATGTAGAATACAAATTTTTTCACAGTTGTCCACAAATCAAATGTGCAATTTAATCTGTGATGTGTGCATCAAGAGTCTACACAGCTCGCTATGCTTCAAGAGGCAGGTGTTGAAGGTTGAACTTGATTTCATTAAGTGGATGAAAGGGAAACATGAAAATGGTGAGTGAAGTTTTCATATTCATCATAGCAATCCAGCATTTGGCCTCCTCTATCAATTTCTTGTGATCAAAAATTTACATGACATTTGGTGGATCATCAGGATGGCTGTCTTTCCACATTGAGGATAGATTGAATATAGTGTCTACTTTGAAATCTTTGTAAATCTTTAGCCATCCATCAGAATTTTTTTTTTTAGAAAACTTGCTTCTCTGTTATTTACATATCTTCTGGAAAATGTTGGAATTTATGATAAACACTAGGTATCCTATAGCACACTGGTGAGTTCCACAGGAGATCTCGCAGCGTTGTACAATTAACCTAGGAACTCTGACTTTTCCCCCAAGAAGCAGGGTATCTTTTGAAGATTTCCCTTGTTACAAAAAATAAAAAGGTATCCTATGGAGCCAAAAATATTAGCGCATATTAGCAATATGAAAAATTCTGTTCAAAGTTTTATAATTAGGGATTCTGTTGCCAATATCCTAAATAAGTTTTCGGGTTTGTGTGGAACTACTACTAACTGATTTTATTGTTATTAGTTAACTTCATTTGCAGATAACATAATGACAGTTAAAGATGAACCAAAAGTTGATGGTGATGACGAGGAATCTGACAATTCCTTCCTATGTGACACAGGTATTTCCATTTGCTCACTATTTACATGAACTAGTGATTATTCAGTATTTTTATAGCTAATAGCAAGCAGGAGATGTTGAAGCTTGGCTGAAATACTCCGGTTGTCATATAATGATAGTCTGAACAGTGTTGTTGTTATGACAGCATATTCTCAAGGTATAGTTTTATTTTTAATTTTAAAGGATTGGGGTTTACTATAGGAAGAGGCCAGAGATCCTTTTCTTGTCGTCAATGTAGTGATGATGATAAGAAAGAGATTTTATATTTGACAAAATGACATGATAATATGGATATTCACTTGATGATAATCAATACACTATCTCCTCTATGTCACAATACTTAGAATGCTTTTCACCACAGCACAATTTACTCAACAGAACATGTATTAAATTTCACCATTTCATTAATTTCACTAGATACAGCACCCTTGAAACCAGAACAGAGTAATATTTACAAATTACTGACTGGTAGTAGACTTAGGAGTTGCGGTGGTAGCTAGATGGTCTTCAGCAACAGAGACTTGCCACTAGTAAATACATTATACTAACAACTAATATTTTTATTGTTTTAGCAAAAGATATATCAACATATAGATCTGAAACAAAAGAGCATCCAAAGCGCAGGGTGAAATTGACAAGTAAGAAAGAGACAAAAGACATCATATTTAAGCCGGATGTGGATTTAATCAATGGGTTTATTGGTGAGCAGTAAAATTATCAGTATATATATAAATGATGAGATCCATAGAAAAGCTAAAGTCACCGGCATAGCCCTAAGAAATGCTAGACTTAAGTGGGAATGGGATGGACTGATGATGTATGGGGCAGTAACATCGAGTGTTGGCCAAGTACTGGTAAATAAAGTCATGGAAACTTGACAGACATTCTGTCGAATCACAGAACTCAGTGGAATGGAGATATCTCTGAGTGGCCTGCGTTCAGCATCGGCTGATGATAATGATGATGTATATATCTACATATGCACTTTTTCTAGTTTCCTTTTTTTTTTAACAATTTGCAATCAGTCAATAACTTTAAGCAAATGTGAGGAAGATTGGGCATTCAGGAGTGGTTTCCTCAGTAGGAAACGTCTTTCTTTGAAGCAAAGACCTTAGTGGTCTTATTTTAAAGTATTATATTAGCCCTTTTCAGTCTTCTCCTGTGATCGCATTTAGATAAAGTGGCTACTAGAGGATTGGCATGGTTCGCAATTCTTCTTTTATAGCGCTCAGAGATTAATTTAATTTCCTGTTGTACGGTGTTAACTTTCAGGACATCATGTACCTCTGAGTTTTTTATGAACCACGGGGCATTTGAGATGTTCTTTAGTATACGGTTTTGCACTCTCTGTATGATGTTTAGATTTGTGGCACTTACAGTACCCCAAATTGGTATCCCATAAGTCCAAATTGGTTTGAGCACAGCATTATACAGAAGAAGTTTATTGTCTAAGCTCAGGAAGTTTCCTTTTTAATAGTTAACAATTATGTGGTGAACTGTGTTCTGAACTATCACAACTCTTGGCTGACTTATGAGATTGGTGAGAACCTGTACTTGATAAGAACTAGTGCATAGTGGGACCAAACTAGATTGCTTTCGAATTATACTGACGAAGCTCTTGATAGAAAATCAATAATTATAGTACATTTGTTTTCAGACAAAAACAATGTAGAGGTGAAAGTGGAGCCCAAACCAGAAGGCGACGGCGACGACAATTATTATTCAAGTGATTCAAGTACGTTTTATTTTTATCCTTGCAACGGCGAGACGATCGAGACGTTGACTTGATGGTAAGTGATAAACCCTCAACTTCCTGACCCCGATTTGGATATACACTGCACCGTACTTCCTTGTCTCTCTTCTTTTTCAAGTAGCTATCATTAACACTTTAACATTAAAACAAGCAGGTCGAAAAACGAGCTCACGGTTAGAAGTGAAGCGTAAAGTTAGAACCAAGAAGCAGAATGAGGATGGAAGCTGGAGAACGGAGAAGATCAAAACATTGGTTAACAGGCTGGCCAGTTCTATTAGTGAGTTATACATATCTTTACATTGGTGATAAATATCTATATCAGTGTTAAATAATTTAAGCAATAAAACACTCCGCAGGTTCCTGTGAAATCGGCGACTTGGAACTGAACGAAAAGATCCATCTAAGAAAAGGTACAAAGAGGAAAATCACCATATCGCAAAAGGATACCAAAATAAACCTTATGTGGAACTCACGGGGTGGCACGGATAAAGCGAAGCACAGAGAGAATTTACAAACGATACTGCAGCACAGCAACGCCATCCCATTCAAAAATAAATCCCTCCTCGGCTACGTGTGCGGGTACTGCGACGACACCTTCCCAGATCCGGCAGACCTCAGAACCCACACCGGCACCAATCACCAAGCGGAACGTTTAAACTTCAAATCCAACTTCGATATGACAGAATATAACGTAAAGTTAGACGTCACCGGCCTCCTGTGTTCACTATGCAACCAGGCGATGGACAATTTGACCATCCTGAAAGATCACCTTGTCAAAATCCATGAGAAGACCATCCACACGGACATAAAGGATCACATCCAGCAGTTCAAGCTCAAGAAGGGAGACGTGTACGATTGTGCAATGTGCACCTCCACTTACGAAACCTTCAAAATGTTGAAGCAGCACATGAATAATCATTACGATAACTACACTTGCAGTAAGTGCCACTCCTCGTTTGCTACGAAAAGGTCCTTGAATGCGCACCGGACTACCCACCAAGAGGGCAGTTTTAAATGTGACAAATGCGAGAAGGTCTTCACCAGCAGAGCGAAGAGGCAGTACCATGAGAAGACCAAGCACCTCGGCGAGAGGAACATCAGTAACTGTCCTTACTGCGACCAGCCATTCCGGAGCTACTACCAACGCAACCAGCACTTGGTTAAAGTCCACAACACAGAAGCGCAGTACAAATGCAACGTATGCAGCAAATCCTACATACTGAAATCTTTGCTCATGTACCACATAAAGAAGAGTCACCTGATGGAGAGGAACTGTCAGTGCAGCGAGTGCGGCTTCAGATTCTTCAGCAAGAAGGCGCTCAAAGCGCACATGGTCAAGCACACGGGCAAGAGGGTATTCGCATGCGAGGTCTGTCACAAGTCATACGCGCGGAAGTACACCCTGAGGGAGCACATGAGGATTCACAACAACGACAGGCGATTCAAATGCGACGTCTGCAGCGTGTCCTTCGTGCAGAAGTGCAGTCTGAAAAGCCACCTCCTGTCCAACCACGGCATCAGCTTGGCAGCCAGCGATATAACCTCATCATAATCTAAATCGATTGACTGCCATCATCATTTGGTAAATCTGCCACCATGCTTTCATCAAGCCTCACCATCTTCCAGCATTTCCACCTCGTGGATCTGTTTTTAATTAAAACGAGGCTAAACAATGTTATCACAGACAATGGCTGTGTAAAACATACCGTCATTATGCTCACCATCACGCACCATATTGCTCACCACTAGGTGATGCTTCCTTTCAGACTTGGCGGTTATCAATTTATAAACGCAAATCATAATACTCAATGTTTATCGGTTAGTATATACAACAAATCTAATATACTCAAATTGTATTAAATATCTGTTTTAATTTTTTAGTGTGGCAATATTTTTCTTTCATTATCATTAGATAGGCCGTCCACTGCTAGACATTGGCCTATTCCTTAAATGGGGGGATTTGGTTAATCTTCCACCACGGGGTTTTAATGCGGGTTGGAAGCCAGAGTCTCTTTTGTTGATCAGCAAGGTGCACCTACTATTAGTTAAGGTGGGCTTAAAGTTATGTAAAAAAAAATACATGATGTAAAGTCTAGATTTCTATGCCAGCTAACTTAGTTATGAATCAAACAAATACATTAAAAAACAGTTTATATATAGATAAAAATTTAAATATTACAAGTATCAAGTTGAAATAAGACATCCGGATTTACTAAAGATGAGGCCCAGTGATGTTCCTTGAGAGACCCGTGTGTCCAAACATTATATAAGTTATTTGTTTATTATGCTAATTTTGTACAGATGATTAGATTTGCATGAGAAAATAATAAACTATTTATAATTGGAGACAGATACAACCAAAATCAAAAATTTAATAAACAAGTGCTGATGGTGGTGATAATAATGCTCATTTCAGACCGACGGTTTGATTTGAATTAATAAGATGTGACCAAATAAATACTAATGGTGGATAGATTGGCTGGCTGATCGGTGTGGATCCATTCGTGGTGTTGCCTAATAATTTCCAATTCACCCCAAATCGCAAGAGTCTACACGCTTTTAGCCAACGACTGTGATTTGGCGATAACGTCTTCAATAGTGCCGACCATGTAGAATGCAGACTCCGGTATGTGATCCAGTTCACCCCTCAGTATCTATTGGAACATCAATATATATTTGACGTTACATTTAACTATGTACTTGCTTAGAAACAAAAATCCTTGATTCGTTTCTATGGACACGAGTTTGTGGTGTGATATTTCAAACCTTAGCTTCCTGCACCGTCATATTGTAAATCTATCGATGGACTTCATGTGAGCCGAAATATGGGCTTATATTAAAACCTCTACTAACCTTATCTTTTGGAGAATCTATCTTCCAAATTATTAAGGAAAAGTCTATCTGCTTTCTTACTTTCGCTATAGATAGACAATTGCAGCTATTTCAAATTCTGTTGAAAATCCATCAGTACTGTACTTTAAGCTCTAGAGCTTAGGTATTGTCCTGATCACATTCAAAGAATTATAAATCTAAATATACAATGGATAAAAAAATTACAAATTAACTTACCCTCTGGAAACCCTTTATAGTTTCCTCCAATTTCACCAGCTTTCCCACGTGACCCGTGAACACTTCAGCCACCTGTTCATGATGAATAAAATAACTTGTTTTTCACATTCACTATATCATGAGAAGAAAAATGTTGAGGGTCTTCTGTAAACATGAAGTCTACTAGTAATTTTTATGTTCACTTCTGTCAATAACCAGGTTATTTACTCTTCCTCCGCAGGCGGCGAGTCGGGGGTACCTGGCCTCGCCAACGCTTCGGCGTCGTCGGGACTTCTCTATTAGCCGGAGAAGTCCCCCTTTAGAGGGAGAAGTCCGGTCTATGCCGAGACCGGCCGGTCGTTGGGGTGCCCTGTCGCTGACAGATCCGGGGCATCCCATTCATAACGGCTGATGGCTT
>DWLS01004477.1:0-13909 GCA_018246255.1 Pachliopta kotzebuea | reverse complement strand
AGGCGCATTAACCTAGCAAATGCCTATTCACTCTTTTCTTGAAGACGCCCACGTCGTAATTGGACGGGAACACTGACTGAGAACTGAAACGAACTAACTACGCCCTGATCAAGCGCATAAAGACATACTAAAAAAAATACTACATCTCTTCCCATCAGTACTTACAGACACTGATGGTATTAATTACAGCTATTGCCAACAAAAATTCTTAAATTTTATTCGCTTAACGCTACTTAATTATCGAATTTAGATAATTAAGCAAATCTATACAAATACCAAATATGAAAGACGCAGACTTTTCTCGATTGAATCTTATCAAAAATAATACCATCTATTACATCAAAACAATTTAGACTTAAACCAAAATAGAAATACTCTTACATTAATTTAGTTAATATTGGACTTAAAATACCAGCAATGAAAACTAATTTAAAATTTAAATTTAGATACAAATTATTTCCTTTGAATTCGTTCATGGGGTGCAAATGAAAGCTATAATTCAATGATTATTGAATCAATTTGTTATTTCGTTTGCGTTATTAACGAGTGACTGCGTGGCGGTGACCAGAATATACAATGAACAAATCGTGGCTCTTTTGTATTCAGATTTTTTTATTCATAGAACTTGTTAAAACACGAGCGCGAAAACAAGTATCTGCCTTAACTCCTAATACAACAATGGCGAAAATATTTTCTCTCTTTAACGAAGTGAATTAACTACTAATCAACAACAGATTGAACAAGTAATTTTTCTTAGTCATTTTTCCGCTCGTATTCATCGTGGCGCCAGTCATTTCCGTTTTCATTTTGCCTTAGAAGCCTACACGATTTTCTTTGTGACGCACACATTAATTTGATATATCCCGAAGCTAATATTGACATACTCATAAAATTACTGTCGTTGGAAAAGCTTCATATATAACCTAGTAATGAAACTAAATAATGTTAATAATAAAAAAAATATATTTTATTACATACTTTAACATTGTTAGAAGTTATATTATGTAAGTTTTTATAGATTCTGATCACTTATTGTTGCTGTGTATGTAACTTTTCCCTTCCGTCATCATCATCCGTTCGACTTCTACTGCTGGACATAGGTCTCTTCTAATAATCGGTAAGGGGGAAGGCGCATTTTAGCCATCTTCCACCACGTTGGCCCAACAGGGCTTGGTGGGGAGCCAGAGCCTCGTTTCACGGTGAGCAAGGTGCACCAAGAACCGATGAGGTTGAATTGGACCCCGGGAGTTTGGTGGACCTCTTACACCATTACTTTTTAATACTTAGAATTAAATACAATAGATACATACTTTTATTCTTCTGTATTTACTCAAATAACATAATAAATCATTATACGTTTATTTTTGTTAAAAAAGTACTTTCGAGTATATACACGAAAGTTCTATATAGAACTTTTTGTTTGTTCACGGTTTAAGGATTTATCACAGTTAATCGGCAACTCCAACGACATTTAGGTGGGAAATCTATAATATTTCCTAAATTTCACTTGTTTAAATTTTTCTCGAAAGCCTCTGAAATATAGTATAACGAAAGTTCATTATAATTTATTGCCTTTTTGAAGCATAAAGAAAAGTTTTGAATATCAATGATCCCTTAAACATGACTTGACAATTATCGTTGACTTTATAAAGATTTCATTGGTGGAATAATCGGTAAAAAGTTTTGCGGAGTTCCAACAGAATGGATGTTCAAGAAAATCATGGCTTAATATTATAAATAAAAAAGACGCTATATTTTGGTTATGAAGACTTTTATTGAACCTATATGCCGGTTATGTACGTCTAAATAAGCACATTTATTTTTTTAGTAGTATGTTCACTTGATGGTTAGCGATAATATACAAAATAATGAGGCCCTCATAAAAGTTTTTACACAGCAATAAAATGTATTCATCACCTTCCATTCATTATATAATTTAATATTATTCTTGTTTAGATTATCTGCTGAAAAAACTTATGTAGAGATAATGTTATTTTAATAGATATTTCAATAGTTATTAGAGTCTTTTTAATACTTTTTTGTTACAACATTCACTAAAAACTTTTCGTAACAAACATATAAACGTTATATTAATTGATGATGATCATTGACGTTTAACAATATATAACATAACTCCGAGGCTTTGTTTGAATAACTTACTGATTAGCCTAGATCTAGCTATATAGCTTACTGTATCGTATTTGCAGAATATTAACACATAACACACAGCATTGATACTTAAGCAGATTAATAAGTATAATTACAATATGTTTTAAAAACACATAAACTGAGTAGAAAATATATATTTAAATATGTATCAGTCAGAGAGCAAATTTATTTTTATATAAATTTAAATAAACTACTAAGACGTCTTATATTTGTCTGCAGTATATTTGATATCTGTATTCAATACTTAAAAAAAAATATATTCAATGTCGATAACTTAAATTTTAATGACCCGAAGTATTCATTAAAATAAAAACGTTTTAGTGAAAGTAATAAACAATAAACATTTTAAACTCAATTGAATTACTGTCAAAAGTTTAGCAATTTACCGAAATTACAATGTATAAGTAGTTATAATAGTCGACTATAGTGTTTGTAGAAACATTATTAAACTTTAACAATAAGCGTTTATTACTAAACAATTGTAGAGTCAATAAAATAATTCAACCTTTCCTCACTTGTGTAAATATGTGGTATTAACTATGTTATTATTTTTACTTAAACGTTACATAATAATGTTATAAAACAAAATTAATTAAGAACGGCAATCAATGTGTGATTTATACATTCAATGGCAGAACACGGCTTCCGATAATTCTCAATGTAATTTGGAAACATATGCTGTGTAATAAAGCGTTCGGTTTCATTTCAGAATTAAACTTATGTTACAAAAGCTTTTCGTAAATGATATAACGAGTACTGGTACCACTACTGGGACTGGGGTTCTTCTCTGATTAGGATCATACTAGTGGTAGGTATCTTTTACCGGAGACCGCCTAGGTACGTTTCTGGAACTCTTGTTTCCGCCACCAAGTAGTAATATGCAAACGGTGTATTCTGGTTTGAATGTTACTATTGAATAGTATATATACATATAATATGATATATATAAAAAAAATACAAGGGTAACGAGATTTAATACCTAACATTTCCAGGCAAAGAGCACAATGTGATGCAGTGAATACCATTTTAACTAGTGCAACGTTGTTATGAGCAGGCTTATCACTAAAGAACGTTAAGCTGGTCTCGTCGCCTCGGCGAATAAAAGAAAAGTATAAATAAATGTTTGAAGGTCGACTAAAATGTATTGGATATATTCTTTACAAAACTCATTGACGCTAAAGACAGAAAACTTACTTAATGACGAATATTAATAAAAGAAATTATACATTACCATACACATTTTATGAAATTCATAATATATTCTGTGTCACCGCCTACACTTTGACGATTTAGTAAATTGCCTCTGATTAGCCGACGGGGAAGTGAAAGCGTAATTTTTTTCATTAAAACAATATTTAATCATCAAGAAATCTTCACAATCTTCTTGCTTATATTAAATATTTATACAATGTATCGAAGTTTAATGTAATTCAATATTGTATACTTAAAAACATTTATTAAGTAAGTATTGTATTTTTCACAGGCGATCCATCATGAATATATCTTTGACGAAAAGTTTATAAAATTATATTACAGGACCTTAATATCCAAGTTTTGCTTTGGACATTTCTAAAAAAAGAAGTAGTAAATAGTTACACAATATTTTCATACCAATATATACCTGAAGGTTAACAAGTTCGTGAAACATTCCTTTTGTATAAATATCGACGGTTTCCTTCACAGAATATCCAAGTTGTCCGACTGTAAGTAGACCGTATTATGTAAATGTCACTAAGCAACCAATGGAAAAGGCAATGCCCGGAATTGCTTGATCGATTCCTTAACTGTTACATTTGAATTGCTAAAATAGCTTTTATGTATTTCTCTTTGTGAAATTATTAGAAATAACTAAGCACCAATTGTAAACTATCTCATTAGTCAGCTACGAGCAAGTATGCCGTGAAATATAAAACCTTTAATAAATAACAATTTATTTAACGTCATTATTATATTACATGAATAAATACGTAGCAGTGAACTGCTGTGACCTGATGATGATGAGGAAAATTTAAAAAATACAGTTCTTTCTTTATACCTGACGAACCTTTGAGGTCAAAGCCTAAGAAGTGTCGGATTGCAAGATAACATATGATTGTCTCGTTTCATTAGTTATTTCACTAGCAAAAGGAACAATTATTGCCGGAACAGTACAGGCTGGTAGTTACTTTATAGCTACAATCGTCTCCGGAAATAAAGTATAACTAGCACCACTGTAAATAATCGAATTTATTTCATATCCATTACAAACGTCATGAGAAATTAGTTCGTTCGAGTAAATATTAAAGTTTAATCGAGCGATCTTAAACTATTAGAGAGGAGTTCTGCGCCGGTCAGTTCATTTAGCCGTCTTCTCATTTTGTATTGGAAATAACGTCTTCCGGTTATTCTTGACTATTTATTTCTTCATGTTGTTTATTTCATCATCAACGGCAAATGTTCATTGTTTGTGGTCTTTTCTAAAAAGTACTATTTACCGGTGATCACTTATAAATGGCTCTTGACTTAATCAATGTTACAAATTAATTTTACACATAAAAGCCGCAAGTTATCCTTTTAAAAATAAAATATAATAAATATTAAAGAAATCAACTATAAAGTAAGGTTTTACAAATGGTAACTATCCGTTGCCGGAGACCGTCTAAGTAGATACCACCGCAGCTCGTATAGCAGCCGACAAATAGTAATTTGCTAATATTAGTGTGTTCCGGTTTGATGTGCGCTGTAAGTTAGTGAAATTACTGCAAACGAGACAACATCACATGTCCCAAGATAACCAGTGGTGTTGTGTCATCTTAACCAGCACCACGTTGTTATAGGTAAGCGTATCTCTTACAGTCTAGTGAAAACCTTGATAAAAAATGAATGATAATACGAATTAATAAAAATTATCAAAGATCCGTTTAACAATTTTGCTGTTATATTTCTACAAACCTTTTGTATAGTATACTTCATCAGCCGATATACGTCCATTGCTGGACATAGGCGTCCCCCGATAGTAAGAGGACTTGAGTCGTCTACCACCATGTTAGCCCAATGCGTATTGGTGTAGAGCTAGAGCCTCGCTTTTTGATTAGCAAGCAAGGTGCATCATGAGCAGATGAGGTCAGCTTGTGTCCCACGAGGTGGTATGTAGGATCCCTTACTGCCCACAGTGTACTGGTTATACATAAATTATGCAGAAATCTAATAAATATTTATTTTAATAACTTCTTCATCATCATTATTTCAGATTACAATCGACCACTAAATGTAAGCTGCATTACCAGGCGCTCGGTGCAATTCTAACTTGAAAATTTCATAAGGTTGATCTACCTGACCTAAACATGCCATGCTTGCTATTAACGTGGTCTCCACTCCTGAATCTTTTTGTCTTAATAGCCAACCAACTTGACAATCCTCTGAACCATGCTAGCGAACTTTATTCTTCTACAAATCTCATTCCTGATTCAATCATGTATATAGAAATTGAGTATAGCTCTCTCCATCACTTGCTAAACAATCTAATCCATCAGAAAATAATTCTGAATGTGTCCTGGTAATATTCTACAGATGTTCCTTAATTATTTACTAATGACTCCAGAACTTTAGAGTTTTAAGTACTACTAGAAGACTAAAAGCACAGTAATCGAGTTACTAATAAGTAATAGCGAAGTTTGTATCTAATTGGCGAGGTACTTAAATAAACAACTTTGAACAAAAGGGAAGGTTGTAATTGAAAATAATTATGTATAAATTAATAAAAGTTAAGTTAATGTTTAAGAAATTGTTGTGTATTGTTTGGGGTTGTATTGTAAATGGGGTACAATTACGTTTCATACTGCTAACTCGGCCGCTCGTTGGAATGCAGCCAACACAGCATTCACATCAACAAGTTGGGGAAAACAAATTGTTCACCATCACAAACAGTGTCATCACTTGGATTTTGATAATTGTTAGACATTATGTTTCAATGTGCGCGAACTGTAGATACATTTTTAAGGCTTTTGAACCTAAATAGGTGTTCGTCAGTGCTGTCATGTACCGTAAAATCTTTAAACTAAGTTTTAATCAATTATTTAAGTGTAACAGTAATGTGTTTCTAAGAGACCTATGTCCAGCAGTGGACGTCCATCGGTTGAATTAATGATGATAATGAATTGTTTCTGGTTACCTTTGAGGAGATATTGTAAGAAGTTTATTAATATAACATTTAACTGATTTTCTCTGTATTTATGTCAATTAAGTTAAATGCCAATTAGTTACGTTTTGTTATCGACAGTTCCCGTTTCTTAGAACTTTATCCTTTTCGTTAAAAATCAATTAAGTACTTAATTAATTAAGATATTCATAAGTTTTATGTTAAAGACATGTAATTTTAGGTTTTATATTTGTATTAGTAATATAAATAGTCTTGTAATTGATGAATAATCAAGCTGGATACAAAAAACTTCGCAATTACTGAGCACAAGTATTAAGTATTCTGTGTTTTGACTGTACAAGAAGTTACTTGTTTAAACTAGTTGTCTCCGTACTGAAAGTTAAATTTTTGACATGGATCATAACGAAAGCTCTAGCCAGCCACAGAATAGGTATGGTGAAGTTTTCATACCATAGAGTTATAAAGCGAACAATTGTAGTTCCTAATACTATATTTAATCTTTCAAATAGTTTTCTTTAAGTTACATACTTTAAGATAAACAAAAAGTTTAAATAACACTACGAATTATAAAAAAAATCTATCTTTGTATAAATTAAATTTAAACATTTTGAAAACAATATAAATATTTTTTGTTTTGTTAAGTTGTATATTGCGTTTTGAATATACGCTTAAGCTAACATTTGTTACACAAGATAAAGCTGAAACAATGATAACTATGTTTAAGGGTTATGTGATGACAGTATTGCTAGAGAATACTAACAATATTAATTTTGAACTAAACCTATTTTCTTTCATTCGACGAAGCGACGAGATGAGCAAAGCATACCTTATGGCAAGAATATGCTTGCCTATTAAAACGTGACTCTGGTTAAGATAGTATACACAGCACCACATTGCGCTCATCGCCTTAAGACATAAGGAGTTTACGTCCTTGACTCAGTAATTTTACTAGCTTACAGCACCCTTCAAACCGGAACACAATAATATTTGCTCAGAACTAACTAGCGCTAGAAATAGGAGCCACGGTGGTACTTACCTCGACAGGCAATTTAATTAAAATGATCTACAGTATCTGTTCCAATGTTCTTCACAATTATTCTTGTTAGAATCACGATATTTTCAGTCACCGAAAACTTGACTGTATCAAGGATTGAATCCGCGTATTTTCCTGTCATACAGCGCAACGTTCCGTCGCTCTTATAACTGAGCTGAATTTCATCGTTATATAAACCCTATCAAAATAAACAGGTCATCCGACTAGAATTAGGTCAGATATCTGGTTGCAATGCTTCCTATCTGTGGACGATATATCATGCTATCTGTAAACAGTACATATGTAACTAGATATTTTTAACTCCATAGAATCCTTTTGGGGAGTGTTATATAACAAATAATTTCTAGAAGTATTTATGTCACTAATTATAGTTTAATCGTTACTTTTTCTGATTAAATCTCCTGAGTTCTGGTTCGAATCTACTGGTGTTAGATATGTGTTGCCAGAGACTATGTGGATAAGTCTATTGCAGCTGAGGAATAGTACTGTATAGTGCATATATTACTGTGTTCCGGTTTGAAGAGCGTCTTAAGCTAGTGAAATTACACATTTTGACATAAAGTATCGAGACAGTCTTATATTGTGTCAACATCCTAACTAGCTCTTAATTTTGGTAAGAAAGCTTATCACTAGATAAACGTTTTGTTCACCATATCTGTAGTAATATTATATATTCAACTTGAGAAAAAAATAGTCTTCATTGTAAATAAGAATACCTTACTTAATCAAATCATACTCTTCATTCAGTTAATCTTAACGAAATGTTACAATCTCTACTCCGTCCTAAGTTATTAATTAATATCTAAATAATTAGAGGAAATTATTATTTATGAATTTAATGTAAATATTATCAAGAAGCTCGCCAAAATATTCATTAACTTTATTAAAAATATCATTAAAGTTATCTGATAGTCTGAAAATTTCTGGGCACTCTAATAAACCTTCGGTCTGTTGCTTTTAAGATAATTTATTAATACAATAATTTTGACATTTATTTATAGGTTTTATATATTTAATAAAAAAACTTTATGAATAAATAATGCAGATGTAGACAAAAGTGCAAACTGAACTGCGATCTTTGGAAAGGCCTATGTCCAGCTGTGGGCGTTCATCGGCTGATGATAATGAAACAAAAAAAACCTTGGAAGTGCCACTGATGGAAGTTGCCCTGAATAGAGATCTTTTATTATCTCAATTACTTTGTAAAATAGAGTGCAGAGTTATTGCGTGATGGTCACTTGTGATAATGTTTAAATGGTGGTAAAGTATATTTATTCTATTCCACGAACAGTCACATATTGTATTTTTGTTATAATATGTTGGTATTGTGGAGTTTTATTGAACATATTAGCCATAGCACTCTTGACTACACTGCTACAACATCTCCACTCTCTTTTTATTCTGTGAAAATGTCATTAATTGTTAAGTGATTTTAAAAATTAACTTAATCTTTAACAAGTTGTTGAAAGTAAAGGATAATAAAATTTCCTTTCCATAACAGGTGACAATAAAAATTTAACAGAAACAAAGAACCCGTGAGTCATAACTGCTTCCAACCGCTATACAGGAAATGAGGTTCAGCGTGCTGTAAAATTGCAGATTCCACTTCCGCTTCATTGATAAACGCAATTACAGCCTTCAATAATTTGCTATAATCACTCCGTTAATAATCTAAAATTAACAATAATTATTTTTAAAAATGTATGGCCTACATTTGTAACTTTAATGAAACATACTTAAGATTGAAAACATTTAAACATGAACAACCTTTAAAATCCCATTATCGTTATAATATTTTTTCTACTCTACGACCCGCGGAATCAAGCTAAGCGTTCCCCTGATGGTAAGTGATAGGCTTGTCTAAAACAAAGTGACGCTAGTTAAAATGGTATTGACAGTACTACATTGCGCTAGCTGTTTTGAGACATATGGTGATAGGCCTCGTTACCCCAATATTTTATTTAGCATATACAGCCTTTCAAAACGGAACACAAAAATATTGCACATTACTATTTGGCCGTCGACATTAAAACTGCGATGATACCTACTCAGAGGGTTTATGGCAAAAGTGACTTACCACTACTAAAACCATCAAACAAAATACCATTAGACCAACATTTAGATTACAATTATTGAATATACATAAAAAATAATATACTGAGACAATAAACACTAACAAACACACTCATATCTAAGTGGGTAATGTGTTTTTAATCCATTTATATCAAATTGTATCATATTATATTTTGAGATGGTACCAAAAGTACGAACTGATATAAAATACCGAGGTTTGAAAACTTCACTGTGCATCTGTTTTTTACTTTCTAACTATAACACAGTCTACTAATATTCATCATTTATTGTTTTCCTCGATTGAAATTGAAATTTTAACACGTTGCTGTTTATAAATTGTTTGTAAATATAATCTCTACACAACGATCGAACCTCTTTGAAACTGAATTACACAAACGATCCATTTTTAAATATAGATAATATAAAACAAGATCAAACAATGATAATATAAATATTTGTTGTGTATGTTGGGAGAATAGTTTGCAAATGTTTCGTATTAAATCGCTTTCTGTTTGTGATCCCCATCCATTTGGCTAGTCAAACGGCACATAAATCAATTTCTATGCGTTCCTTCTCACTAATGGAACAAAGCTGTACTTCATTCTGCAAATATTTGCCATAACGAAAAACTCTTATGTACTCGTATATAATCAGAAAAGTTTGTACGGTTTTAGACGATTCCGTAAACTATGTACTGACATAGTATGAAATATTGGTACATAACTGAATCAATCTTTAGCTTTATCTTATTAGCTTTATCTTCATCAATAATATAATTGTATCAAGAGAGGAATTAATGTTCTACTAGTAGTAGATCTGTGTTGCCGGCGACCGTTAAGGTAGGTACTACCGCAGCTCCTATTGTAGCAGGCAAATGCTACGCTAGTGAAATTACTGGGGTAACGAGACTTGACATCTTATATCTCAAGTCGACGAGCATAATGTGCTGTAGTGTATACCATCTTAGCCAACACCACGTTGTTATGGGCAAGCATATATATCACTTTCCTTCAGGAGACCGCCTCGCTTGTCTCATTGCCTTATCTAATAATAAAAAATCCAATAACGTATTAGACTTGAAATATAACTAATATCAGTCTATTCTAGAAATCCAAACACTTCTTTAATTTTTCATAAAAGATTATTTTAAACTTCTATGAATTTTCACGATTGAAGAATGTCATAGTCACTATCAGTTCATGAATCATTTCATTCATGAAATGATTCATCATTATTTCAATACCTCACCCCGACTGGGGTATGCGACGTATTCGCTTGGCATGCGGATTTCTGTGCAAAGTATGCTGGTAACGGTCACAAGGAATGCTGCTATCCTTTTCTTGGAATCTCTCCCCGTCTAGATGCGAAAGGAGAGTGGTGTTGAGGATATTTCAACTCACATCCCGCACAAGCCATCATTAGTAAGCTTAATTTTTTTAGTTTATATGTGAACAATAATTACGATGATGTTCCTAAAATGTAAACCTTTATTAGTCATTAGTTAAAATGATATCTAAAGATTTTTAATTATTTTGGACTTACAATTGTATATAATATGTGTCAAACGAACATACCGATAGTTTTTTCCAGTAAAATACGATCATTGGACTCCAAATATCACTTTTAGCGAGATCATGATCCCCTCCCAATCTCTTCAAGGATAAAATACTTATAGGATTTCAGGTCTCGTCACCTTTTTGATATTTCCTTTTTATGCAATATATTATTGACCTGTTATTTAATTTTTTGTTGACGATTTTTTTTATAAATTGTATATCTTGAAGATTTATTTTATATTTATAAAAGTTCTATTCTATAGAAGGTAAATATATTATACTAACTTTAAAGAAATCATTTTAAATGTAAATAGACATGTTACCTGAGATATGTACGAGTATATGTGGAAGAGGCAATAAAGGTACGTCAGGGTCGTGTAAAAAAGGAATCCGTAAACCGACTGTGAAATAACTTTTTACGTATATGTTTCATTACGCCCACACAGTAAACTTAACAAACGAAATTAAGTTTCAAATATATTTACTTTATAATAAGCAGTGCATTGAATACCATAGTAGCGATTTACAGAGACTAAAAGGGGTCTACACTACAACTCACGCATCTCAAGTCAAACTCACCTGCTCGTGGTGCGGCCTGCTAATCAAAAAACGATGCTCTGTCTCCTTACCAAACTGCGTTAGGTCAGCGTGGTGGGAGATGGCCCAAATGCCCTAACTACTAGAGATAAACATAACCTGTCCGTGGATGTCTTTCGGCAGATGAAGATATAGTTATATAACTTATACATTTAAAAACGTATAACACAAAACTTGAATGTTGCTCGTGTTGACTAAGGTCTATATTCTTATTATCAAACTATCTCCGTATTTTTTAGTGAAAACAGTTTTTTCTGTGATGTCGATGTGTAAAAGACTAGCAAGGCTTTCACTTGATAGTAAGTGACTTGCTTGCCTATAACAACGTTTCGATAGTTAACATGGTATAGACAACACTACATTCTTCTCGTGGCCTTCAGACATAAGGTGTTAAGACTCGTTACCCAAGTAATTTTACTAGCTTACAACGCCTTTCAAACCAAAACACAGTAATGTTTGCTGTAATAAGAGCTGTGATGGTACCATCCTAAACAGTCTCCGGCAATAAAGACATGTCTCCAATTTCTACTTAGTTATTAAACTAGGTTATACATTTTAATGTAGAAGGATAGGCTAAAATCTGAACTCAATTTAAGGTTGTCAGTGCAGTAAACTATGCAATTCGTCTAGGATTACAGGGCCGTCGCTGTCTAGACCCACGAAGCTAGTAGTGTCTCATGAGCTTAATGGATTCATTTAGAGCTTATCTCTAGGATGCTGCGAGTTAGTTGCCAGTTACAGACTCAGGCTATGTGTTAAAATCTATATACAAGAATATATTTCTTAATAACCAACTAAAACTATACATTATCATAACTATGAACTCCTACTTTATGTATCTAATAAATCTACAGAGAACTAAAATAAAGATTCTCAAATTTATCATAAGCTTGTTAAAAACAAAAAATAGTGTTTATGATAATTTATCACGTTATTGTTGTTGTTGTAGTGTTGATATATTACGTTTTAATAATTTTGGTTTTGTATATAATGTTTATGTGAAATAGAACATAAATCTAATATTCCTTGAAAGGATAACTTAAATTTCATATAATTTTATACTAATGAATCATAGGCCGGTATTTTGAATAAATAATTGTAAAAGTTTTTATAATCTGGCCCCATTTCATGTAAATAAATATATAGTGTTACGTTCGTTCAGTGTTTTTAATGATACACGAAACTATTTTCAAATGACACAAAACAGAATTTACAACGCTGTGGTTTTTGTGGAAAAAAAGTTTCATTGAAGTTCCAAAATAAGCTTATTTTATATAATATGTTATTTAGCAACAATATTAATGTACATTTGTGCAATATCGCTATTATAAGAAAATAATTTATAATTCGTTGTCCAGAAAGTTACAGTACATTTATATGATTACCTGTACTTATGGTAATAAATGTATTTAGCATGATTACATGACAAAAATGTTTTTCTTTATATAATTTCTATAGTCACAGAATTTTATATTTATTTAAAATTAGTCTTTTACGTGTATTATGATGTATTTTTATATTATAATAGTATATCCCCTTAATTTTACTGGTTATTATATCAAAATATCTATAGCTTCCCAAGTTTACTGACAGAGAATACTATTGCAGTACATATTAAGTTAGCTCTGTATATCCTAATCACGTACCAAAAGAAAAGCTACATAAAAATATAATGCATACGGATAAGACCTCATTAATAAGTAAATTATAAAAGACTTTCTTAGTAACAAACAAAGATTTTTTTACTCAAAGTAAAAAATTTCCACAGATTAATGTTTTGGTAATATTTTGTCATGTATTAGTATTAATATAATTTTATTCTCAAGTTGGCTGTTATGAAAAATAAATTAGATCGAATAACTTACATTATAGAGTAAATATCGTAATAAAAATCGGCCTTTGAGCGTAACTTATAGCACTTGTAGTTAGCTTAACAAACTCTAATACTAGAGAGTTACGTTCAAAAGCTTTTCAGTTTAGTTTTAAATAGAAATTAAATTAATTATTTTTAAACTAGTTAATTGTCTAATTTTTAATCGTTTCTATATTTTTATTATATGGCTTTTTGGTATTTGTAACAAAAGCTGTTAGCTGTATAGCTAGGAGAAATAAAATGTAACAAATTTGTTATAGCTATGATTCTATCTCCATTTAAATAGCAATATCCTATTTTTATATCATTGTTAGGATTCCACATCAAAAAAATCAAATAACTAAATTTGTGTACTTTTGTTTACTTGATATTTTGATATACTAATAAATTGACCCCAGTGTCACCTTAATCACAGTTTAAGGTTAAAATTATAATAATTACACAGGGGA
>DWLS01004476.1:0-13909 GCA_018246255.1 Pachliopta kotzebuea | reverse complement strand
TTTACTACAGGCGTCGTTATAAGCTGGATAAGTATGTATTATTACTGAGCCGGGAGCCGTTACCAACAATAATACTTAGTAACCGAAGGAAATCCCGATTTGGAAATTATCCAACCCTGGTAAATACTACATGTAATATTTTCATTATCACACGCGGGGGGAGGGATTTGACTTTTCATGCCTTCTCCCCTCCTCTTCCCCCTCTACTGCTCGCGCCGTTCAATCAGCTGTGCCCTGTGCAAATCGTATTGAGCACCATTGTGCGGTGTGCGTGGTGGTGGTGGTGGTGGTGGGGTATTGTAGTGTTCAAAGTGAAAAGTCTGCGTGTGTGGGGCGCGCTGCGGGAAACCATTGTCCTCGCTGTGTTCCGTTGTTGGGCACTGCTCGTGTGTTTATTGTGTATTGCCAGATCAGTTGCACTCATTGTTTGCTTCCACCACTCCTCCGCCCCTCCACCATCCCCTCTGGCGTCCTGACACACGTAGCTGACGTCATGCACAAGGCGATTTTTGCAGTAAACGACTATTAATTAGAAAGAATATGAAATAATCAAAACAACCACAGTGCTGTTGGGCTGGAGGCACCGGGGTGACCTGATGGATAGGACGTCGGTCTGGTAACATGTAAAACTTGCATGTGATATTTTACCAAGACACTGCGTTTGTCTTTACCAGACGCGGATGCTGGATTGCAGACGTGACGTGGTGTGAGGAAGCAGCAGCCGAGCTCTGGTTGGGTGGTATCCGAGCTGGTCGGTGACAGGAACAGAATACCGTTTGTTTGTCGGTGTCGGTGTTAGTGTCGGTGTCGCTGCTACCAGGAAGCGTGGACACCCGGCCGCGAGTGTCAACAGAGGGGTACGATTACAACAACACCACCTCGCACTCCTCACCAACCAGCACGACAATAATCATTTAGTAACAGTAGTCGCTTGCTCTTTACTCTATTTCCTTTTTATTTTCGTCACGACGAAAGTTCAGCCGATAAGCGATACGTTTTTACATAACTATGTAGCTTTAACTGAAATATCTGTATCATGTTATGCTCGTACACTGAAGACTTGAGAATTTCACACTGCGATCTAAGACCCCATCCATGATAGCCTAGTGATTTGAACGCTTGCCTCTCACTCCGATGGTGCCGGATACGGATACGAATCCCGCTGCAGTTAATATAACAACATCTGATATACACGTGCTTTGAAACATATATCGAATTGATCTTCCATCATCACAATACCTATCTATTGATGTCGCTCGAAATGCTAATTAAAAAAAAAGACTGTACAAACAGCGGCGCGAACATTCGCGGAGGTGTCGGTAAAAACTTGGAGAAAAAACGTGATGCAGGAAGAGTCAGCACCTTGAGCGCGTAATTACTCTGCTTGCGTAAAAACGTAATTAGCGTGGGGCAGGAAGTGTCGCCTCCAGCAAAAACACACCCCCGCCTCGCTAGCGGGGTGGTGGTGGGGGGGAGAAGGAGTCTCCCCCGCTGACGTTACCAACAGGGCAGAACCATCACTGAATAATGTGGAAGAGCTGGTGATTGTGTAAGTGAAACATTTCCATAACTCCGTCGTGTGTGGATGCGGTTTCTTCTACTCTCCCTGATGGTCAAGTCCTGCCGATCATTACACCCTGGACAGTGAGTAGCATTTAGCAGCAGTAGCGTTTGAATCTAAAGGATGGAACAGGTCGCAGGGGGCAGGGAATAAGAACATTTGCACAGCGACGCTTTGGCAAGTTGTATCCAGCTAATTCAGGTCCAGGTTCAGCCACCTCGGGATTCGCGATCTACTTTGCATTGTTCTCATCCGACGGCAATAATTCAGTTGATTACGAATTCACACTTTTCTCCTCCGCCGTTTTCTACTTCTTCTGTTTATTTTGTTGCAAATTGAATGATCGCCACCTACATTTTTGTACCAGGTCAGGGTCCAGCGATTGGTTCCGCCGGTTTAAAACTTGATTAGTTAATAATTATAATCAACGAACGGAACATTTGTAACCATTAGCGGTCTCTCATTGAGTGTAGTTTTTGGTGGCCGCGGACGAGGAAAGGCAGCAACAGGTAGCAACCGGATTGTTGGGGGTCGATGAGGCTACGGGAGATAGTGGAAAGTTTCCCGCGAAGACACAGAAGAAGAAAGTTACTTTCCCACATCACCACCACATACATCATCAGAACAGTTTATCTGACTCCCCTTTGCACTTCTGGCATACCTCTCTGTACCACCACCTCACTATCAAGGCCGCCGCAACCCAATGCCATCTCTATCTCATATTACACATAATTTCTACCGACTTTTTAAATGAAAATGTGATGCAAATCCTCGGAAACACAGTCGCTGGACGATTCCTTTCAGGGACACAGAATTCTAAGTAAATTGACAAATGTTTGAAAAGTGAATGAAGCTGCAGGCGCGGGCTGGCAATGTACTAGACACAGGAGTAGCATCCGCAGTTAATTTTGTGTTGGAAATCAAATTGTTCGCTTAGCAGCAAGTGTTAAGGAAGGAACCCATGAACCCTTGCAAGTGCGTAATTTCCGCATTGGGAGTGAGGGTGGGGGGTAATCAAGTAACAAATGAGCGGTTCCTCCACCGGGAGCCGCACCCTCACGGCCACGCGCAGCACACTGCAACTAACGAGGTGCATTACATGCAAGTTGCATTAATAATTTTACATATATACATACAGTCGCGCGCAGTTCGTTTTTAAAAGCAAATAACCTTCGGAGCGGCCGAACGTTTCGCAAGCGGCGGAGTGGTCACCACACACTCAGCGACAGCGAGCGTCAAGTGTATTGCGATACATTTCCAACACAATAAAGTACCCGGTGGTGGTGGTGGTGTTGTTGTCGTGTAAAGCGGAGTCACGTCGCCTCTCAACGGTCCACTAGAGAAGTGAAACTCGTCCCCCGCCC
This sequence comes from Pachliopta kotzebuea, assembly GCA_018246255.1. Lineage (NCBI taxonomy): Eukaryota > Metazoa > Arthropoda > Insecta > Lepidoptera > Papilionidae > Pachliopta > Pachliopta kotzebuea. The sequence goes on along the minus strand of DWLS01004476.1, from coordinate 10,984 downwards.
GCTGTCGCAGCGGCAAGTTGCTAAATGTTTGTTTGTTGCAGTGTTGCACACGTAACAAGTGAACTATTGGAGACTGATAGCGCCGCCCACTGCTGGGCGAGGGCACGGGACAGCTGTTACACATGATGTGTTGTTGTTTAAGGTTCTACTTTAACTGCTTCTACTGAGTCAGGAGTAATGTATTCGAAGACCGTCAGGTGAATACCGTGGCGGAGACCGCGCCACCGGACGCTGCATATTCCGTAATGATATTGAAACGTTCGTGAATTTGATATCAGATTCAATTTCGCGTTTTTTTGTTGCGCGTCCGTTTTAAAATGTTGCTCCCTCCGCCTCATAGTATATAAACACGTATTATTAAAAATAATTAAAGTCATTACACGTATGATGATAGATGGTGGTGGTGCAGCGCGCTCAGAACATTAGTGTTATTAGTACTGTGTAATCGCAGTGGGGGCCACTCACCGGGGTAGGGGGCTCCGCAGGGGGCCGCGCAGGGGGCCGCGCAGGGGGTCGCGTGGCACGCCAGGCACGGCTCCTTGCCGTCCAGGCTGAGCGTGAGCGTGGGCGCGAGGCTGGCCCCGGGGCACAACTTGCAGCCGCCGTTGAACTTCTCGCAGAGGCAGATGTTTTTCTCGAGGCCCTCGATCTTCAGCTCGTTGAGGCCGAACTTGTCGCAGTCCGCCTTGGCGAGGGACGCCTCCAGGTTGTCGGTATCCAGCACTGAGAGGCGGTGGGCGCGCTCGCCGCGGCGCACGCTGCCCGCCTCCGAGGCGAGGTACGAGGTGAGCGTCACCTCCGACGAGGAGCGCGTCGCGTTGTTCAGCTTGTACTTGGTCATGTTCACTCTGTGCGGGACATCCTCCGGCTGGTGCGCGGCGCACACGCACACACGTGGGGGGGGGGAGGCACACTGACAGCGTCCGGCCGCGCGCGCTGCCGGTAGCAGAGTGAGCACCACCACCGCCGCCGCCGCGCACCGTCCCCACCGTCCCCACCGCGCACCGCCCACCCGCTGCCGGTCTACTGTCACATGGTGCGAGGGGTGGTGGGAAGGAGTGGGGTGCACGGCCCAGCCCCCGCCAGCTCTCTTTAGGGATGATACATATACTGACCGGTGACCGGCAACGTTTGGTCAGAGCGCGGGCTGGTGGTGAGCCACCGCCGACAGCCCGCTAGGTGGGCGCGGTGGTCGCGGTGGGATCGTCCTGTTTGTGAGACCGCCGCGTTGTATAAAAACAAACCAAATGTTGACTAAACAAGTGTCAGGCTGCCGTCCGCACTGTGACCAGCTGCGGCTGTAATCACCTGTGACGGTGATCAAGCTATGTTCTATCATTTGAATTAAATAAATATTCATAATAGTACATATATATATATATTTAACATATTGTTTAAGAAATACAAAACCTTCATCTGTTGCTGAAGCGGACGCGCGCACCAGGAAGTGACGGGTTGCTTATTTAGGAAACCTTCAACTTTATGTACAACACCGCGCGGCGGGTGAACGGGGTAGGGGGGGGGAGAAAGGGAGAAACTATATACTATAGTTAGAATATAATGAAATTATAACGAAAATCTGGTCTCTTGTCCGGGGACAGGGAGTTGAACCCCGGAGGGTGCGGGCGCGGGGCCGCGCTGACGCCGCTCCCCCTCCCTCCGTCTGCTCCCCTACCTCCTCTCCCTCCCCCTCGTCCCTCAACTGAGAGCGCGTGAGGTGCGCACGCGCACGCGTATTGTAATTTGAGTTATTCGCAATAAAATATGAGGTATGCGCTTAGCGCGCGTTATCGCTGCGCTGCGCTCCAACGCGCGCGCGCAGCCAACGAGCAGCGGGCTGGGGGAGGAGGAGGGGGATGGGCAGACGAATACCAGCACCGGTGAGGGGGGGGGCGGTCTGTGTCCAGCAGTGGACTACCATCAACTGAGGAAGAGCAGCGACATGAACACTTAAAGATAAACGATAGAAGCCAGCACATATCAATAGATATTACACTCTACCCGCCGCGACTCTACCCTTAATTCCTAACAAATTACCAACTTCCAAATTGATAAGTAAACTTGAATTTTTGCTTAAAATATTTAAGTTTTAATTGTGAACTCAAACAAAAATAATTTACTATATTTTTAATCTATTTGTATTCAATCGCTAGTCTCGCGTTCACCTGATAATAAATGATACGCTTGTCTACAACACGGCACAGGCAGTATGGCCCGGTCTCACTCCCCAGTAATTTCGCTAGCAGTATCCTCTCTACCTACTCCGTGTACCACATCAGCGGAAACCGGCGTCGCGTGGTGTGGTGGTAAACCTTGCAATTCGGAGCAAGCGCAACTGGCTCACTGCGTCTATTGATCTGGAAACTGAAATTGCATTATGTTGAAACACATTAATCTGTCATAATAATTAACTGTATACCATCACCAGCAGCGGCTGTCGTAGCGAACGATACCGAAAGAAAACGCCTCATCATTTAATGTGTTCGACATTGAGCCGCGGCCGCTGGTGGTGGCGGCGGGTATCGGCGATCAGCGATCCAGCAATTATACAATCAGCGACTTCCGCCGCAGTCAGGGTCGCGGGAGCCGCGCTCCTGACCTTCACCACGCCGGCAGTTGCTTCAACACAATCAATGATAGCTTTCCCAAACGTGGGCACGACTTTCCACAGTACGGACCGCGTGCACGTTAATTTGACAATTGCAATTCCACCACCACGAAGTTCAACAAACGGCGACCTTCCGATGTTGTTGCCAGCTCGCCGCGGTATAAATAACCTGACGACTTCCTCTTACTGCGCGACTTTCAGAACTTCCTCATTAAGACTAACTGTAAATGTTAACTATTTACTGAACGAAATATAAAAGAGACGTGTGAACGAAACGATTTTTTACAATTTCATTCCCGCTCCGTGTTTTTGGGTAAGGCTCTTTTGCTTTCTACTTTTCTTTTTCGTTATTATTTCCATTTATTAGTACTAATTACTTATGTGATTAATCTTTTATATTATTATAACAGTTTTAATCGACTACAGTGTTCAGTAATCAGGTGGCAGCAAGTCGTAGCACATCGGGCCCGGCGTCACGGCAATCGGTAACAGTTCACGGGCAATTAGCGGGAAATGCGGAAGGTCGGCGACGGAGCAACCTCGCCGCTTCCGCTGACGAGGGCCAGCTCTTCTGGACTTGTAAAATCAGACATTACATCCCACCAAGCGAGAGACCTGCGGCACAGCTTTTGCAAACGCTTTTATAATAACAACAAGCCGCCGCCGAGCACTTTCGCCCGCGCGGAGGCCGCCCAGCCAGCGCACCTCGACCTTCAGAAGACTAGCTGGTGAAATAGCCGAACTTACACAGCAAGCGATCTCCCGCAACGCAATCTAGAACTTAGCATTACAATTAAGTCTAATACATCACTGCAATTAAAAAAAAATCAAAATACCGCTGTAGTTTCTATTTCAGCAGACAAACACTATTGTATTCCGGTTTAAAGAGTGCTGTGTGTTAGTGAAATTAATTGGGTAACGAGACTTAATATAAATCTCAAGCCGACGAACGCAATGTGAGACTCAACAGGTGAATCTACTGCTAATATACCTCAAACTATAAATATTAGACGACCTGATCAACATAAAAGGTCGTCTACCGCTTGTGTTAAGAACCAAAAGAAGAACGTCAGAAGGCATTGAAAGTGTTAACCAACGCCACGTTTAATATATCACTTATCATCAGATGAACGCTCGAACAAATAAAAGAAAAACCAAAACAGTTCTCGTCAGTGTGACGTTACTACGCATTAGTAAAAAACTGGGACGAGTGTGTGCTAATGGAAATAACGGGAACGTGAAGTGTTAAAAGCGAAAAGAAATTACTTCTCCGTGTGAAGTGAGGCTGAAACGACAACTAGCGACATCTCGTTCCCCGTTAGGAAAACTGGACACCGAACAAGAACCTTGAGCGTTGATATACCGTGGACACATTTATTAAATCAAACAATATTAGAAAATAAACAGGATGTTGTTACCGACGTCTGTTCTGTCTGATCTGACGTCTGTTAAAAATTTCCCATTTTTGAATGGTTAGGTTAATGCAAGGCGGTAGATCTGAAATTTTCAGGCTATTTCTGATATATTTTGGATATCACCAATACTGGAAATCACCAAAGCAAGCTATGTAAACTTTGTCGAAATTCCAAATTCTTATAATTTCTCCTTAATTATTCATATATAAACTTAAAATTAAAAAAATTAGTACAGTGTCATCTACCGACCTGTTTAAACGTATATCAAGGTATTTGTTCCAGTAACAGCATGATTACGTACTGAATTGAATGGTATAATAATTTAACGTTTTGTTCCATGTAATCTCGCAATGTTTTATTATCAGCTAATAAAAACACGTTTCACAATAATATAGTTTACTGCTTTTTGTAGCGACATCTAGCGGTACAGTGTATTAAAACATAGCCATAATTCTTTTTCAAAAGAACAAACGTCATGGTTTTTCAATAGATAGCGCTTTTCTTAACGAAGACAGGTCTCAAAAGATCAGACAAGGTTGTCTAAAAAGTGTATCACATTGTATCAACAATATATTCTTTAACGTGTTATTTAAATCGATTCAATAGATTAGCGCCGAAGAATAGATGGCGCTACTAGAACATTAATTGAAATGGCGTTAATCTTATCTTTCAATACTGAATCCACGATAAGCTTAATTTTATTTGTCGTCAGTGGGCTTGCATCTGACGTTGAGTGACGAGGCCGTTGATAGTAAAGCGTGCTCGCCAAGAACACATAGGTTTACGTGTGTTGAAAATTAGAAGCCAGCGATGCCGTTGAAGGCGGCGGATTAGCAGCGAACTAAGTTGTTTAAAACGTTTTACTAAACTCTGTCATAGACGGCCTTGGAACCTAACGAGGAATCTCTTGGTTACAAAGCAATTAGTCGCCAAATGATAATAAATATTTACAAATATGTGTAAGACTGCTTTTATTTAATCTACATTGAAATAATGGTGTTCAAAGGGGGATGAATATTACGAGATGCGGTTTTTAAAAAAGTAGCGCTGGACATGAACACTCCGCTTCAGTTTCACTGGCAAGTGTAACACCTCCTCGCCCTCACCCCCCACTAAGGGCACCATCATTTACCGTCGCCGGTGCTTCGTCATTCTTCCGTATTTTTGTTTCTTTGTAAAGTTTTATTTTCCCAAGTTATTAGCCACAATGGCACATTAATTCAGCAAAAAGCAAACGAACCGCCCGCCGCCGGCCAAGGGCGAGCTGCACGCGTGAGTAATATGTACCGATGATTGAAGCAAAGTGGAAATTAAAGATTTTGGAAACGATTCTTTCATTATTAATAACATTATGACTTTAAATGTTGAGGAAAAGCAACTGGTGATCATATTCATAAAACGACCCGACGGCAGCTGCGACATCGTTGCACCAATCATTGTCTACAATTGAAGTTATATTTCATAGCATGCTTTTACGACCTGGTCTTCTGGTGTGGTTGAACACAACAGTAACGATGCCATCAACTGCTCGGAGTTGACATTGATGGGTGGCGAGCGTGAACCAGCGACCTGGTAAGACGCTTGTTGTATGACAATACACAAGCCATAATATGTATATGGTAAGGAACACCAAAAAACCTGATTATCACCTGCCGCTGGTGTGCGCCAGGAGGTCGCGGTGGCCCTGGTGCGGTTGCGCCAGGCGCGGCCCTGCTGGGGTTCCCCTTGCGCCGCGCGTGAGGGCCATGCTAATGTCGCATCGCGATGCGGCCCACGTCGCTCCGGACCACTACTATTTTCCTCTATATTCAGGTCAAAGGTTTCTGATGACGGCTGCCGGCTCCACTTCCAAAGGATTTAAGAACAGCTGGTCGAGATGACAAAATGAATTTTAACAGAAGTGTAGTAACATAGTGCATCGTGCCCTTATACTAGTAGTATTTCCAGCTTCCAAATCTGATGTCACCGCAGCACACTACCAGCCCACCCTCACTCTCAACCTTGGATATCATTCACACATCTTGTGTGGGCGCTGTGGTCTCAATAGTACTCCAGCACACAGCTGGCGACAACTGAAGCCGGCAGCTGTACATTTGTTTGGTATCAACATCAGCTTAAGTTTCCAATAGTGGGTGGATTTTGGGCCACCTCCCAGACTGGCCCTATGCGGATTGGTAGGGACCTAGAGTCAGAGTTTCGTTTGTTAATTAGTAAGCTTCGCAGCTGCAAAACGAGCAGGCGAGGTTGTTTTGGGTCTTTGTGAGTTATGTGGGACACTCCCTTTGTGGTGGGAGGATAAGAGTGAGTGTGAGGGGGAGGAGTGAGGAGGGTGGAGGTGAGCTGGCTGCGGGGCCGTCTCCCGATAAAGCGGAGCGGCCAGCGCGCTCATTAGCGTTATCCGGTCTACGAGACCTGATAACGCTCACACACAAACCGTATACTTCACAGCAATAAATTAACGTGTGCTTCTCAGTACACTGGCTGCTGTAAATGTATCCCATTTCATTGGAGACGATGCACCGGAGTACTCCGATCTGGTAGTAACCTCTCCCCTCCTCCTTCCTCCCACCGTGATTGAAGACCGGTTTTACTAACTCCAAACATTTTCCCCTAGGATAGGTCCAGCGTAATACATGTCAAAGAGTCAAGTTTGCGCTTTAATTTCTAATTTCCTCTTCGTGTTTTCATCAAGGATCTGTTATTTCCGTTTTTCCTTTTCCCTAACTTATTTCTTTTTCCATCATACATTTCTTTATATTTCATTCTGTTGTTACATATCTTCTCTCTCCTCTCAAGCATCGCTTCTCTCTCTTCACTTTACATCAATTGCGCTGTTAACTTCTTGTTTATAAATCGCCATTATCTTACCATCTAAATTAAGTTTATATATATATCTATATGTAGCGGACGGTGGCGGTGTGGTGGCGGTGGCGGTGGTGCGGCGCCGCATCTGCACCGAACTGGTTCTCACTGTCCTTGGCCGGCGCTCGCGCAATGACGTGCAAGCCCTGACCTTACGGACAGGTACCAGCGAACTGGTTTCCGTCCAGAACTGCGCCGTGCTTTTTTTTTTCACAGCAAAAAGATTTACGAGCGAAGCAGCAAGCGGACCGGCGGTCGCGTGACTCCAACGCATCTATATCATTACATATACAAAGTGCTTTATTAAACATCGCTTCCTCACCACCGTCATCCTCAACCGCACACAATCAGGTATACACCGAATATGTACGTACTACTGCAGCACCAACACTATACCTTATAAATACTCTTTTCAAAAACCTCATAGGTTTGTACGCCAGCCTTCGACTCCAGAGGTGCTGAGTTCGAATCTTACCTCCACTAATGAATCGTTCATTTCATATGCAGTTAGCATAACACCAATTAATACTGCTTTAAGACATGTATTAAATTGCGAGATAGTAAACATTAAAAATAATACTCATCCAGGAAATTTTTAACATCAGATTGATTGATCTGAAACAGACGCAACTCCTATTTGAAACTTTCAGTATATGTATTAACTTATATTCACTTATATATTAACATATTGTATGAAAACAATACAGAGTCAGTCTGTAAGAATTTTTCTTATTTTATTTTGTTCCTTCTCCGTGTTTTGGGTGAGAGACCTTTAAGGTTTTAGATATAGTCAATAAAAGTTTATATAACATTATAGTCAAAACTATGGTCCAACCACTGGTACAAATGGAGGCTGATCTTATATTTGACTAAAGATCATAACTAAAGGTAATAGGAAAAATCAAGGACAGTAGTTAGACGTTCAAATTGCACATTCAGCACCATTGAAATATCTATGATCCCTTAATAAGGAGATACTTTATTAGATAAAATATGAAACAAATATATCAGAGGTATATTTAGAAAGAAGAAATGAAGAAATTGTTTATTAAGATATATTTAGTATAAACTAAAGAAGTAGTGTATCTATTGTTGATAAAAATTTAGGAAATCATCAACGGTTATAAATGACCTTACCATTTTACCAAGGACTATCAGAAAGAAGAAGGAGCATAAATGTAAAAGGCTCTTGTTACTTAATGACCTGTTCACAGTCAAAGCAAGAATAATAAAGCGTGATGGTAGTCTCAACGCAAATCTTGGTACTTGGAGACTTGAGTACTGGAGCCAGCGCCTGATTACTTGGAGTAAAGGCACAAGTGAAGACACTGAAGGAACTTCAAGAAAATGAAATTAAAACGGAGGCATTTGCAAAGTTGAGTGATATCTTTTTAGTTATGTTTGATTTGAGTCACGGCTCCCATCTCCAGTAAATGTTCGCAAATCTTAAAAAGCTGTAAAAATAAACCAAGTGGGACCAAGTGTCGGCAAGGTGGTGACTAGAGCGGCTGCATCTCTCTCGCCAGTTTCCTAATCACCAGTTCGTCATTGGGAGCTGATCATCGACGAGGTCCGCGCAAGGCCAGGGCCGGGAGTGCGAGGTGAGCACGCAGCCGCAGCCTAATGTATTCATTGTCCTCAATACTCACTCAGTTTGCAACCAAGTGCAAGGTCGGGCCTCCTGACCAAAAACACATCCTCATTCACCATCAACTCATATTCAGGTTATTCATCAACCTGTACAAATAAAAATATTACAGCATTAATCATTACTCGCGTTATCATCTGTTGCCGGTGGATCTGTGGTGAGGAGTTTTAAAGTACAGGAGTCAGGTCATTTTCTCACGATAAAAGTCGACTATATAGCGGTGAGGTTAGATAAGTGAAATAAAGCATAAACTTCCGTGGCTTGAGGTCATCTGCCAACACGCAACTGGCCAGCGTGTTAGTTAAGTAACCTTCACTCTCTCCTTGCTAAAGGCCAACTCTGATCCCAATGGTGGGAGTAAGAAGGAGTACTGTTCATGTATCTATATAGAAATCTAGTATCTGTAGAATTTTAAATTAATGTTGCCTACTTGTTGTACGTTAGTGTCAAAATGACGTGTTGACGTCATCGGGTTTCAAATCACGACCGAGAGATGATAATGCACAAGCAACCGGTCAGCTCCGGCAGGGTCGATGCGCATATAATCTACGCTTCCAAAATTTATTGTTTTTATTAATAGGTTCCGTAGGTCACCAGAGTATTCCCTAAATATTTTAATTTTGCGTCCGTACACTTTGAACTTTCCTTTCCTCTCTCTTCCTTTTCTTTTGTAAGGTAAACATAATGACTACTTCACTCGCTTGCAATGGTTGCTAAATGCTTAGTTATTCTTTGATAAAATTGACCACGACTTAGAAGAAGAGATTTCCAATGAAGAACAGATAATGAAAGCTGGAAGTTCTACAAGACTTTCGACTGTCTACTGCAGTACCAATATTTATTTCCTTCTCTTCCCTCTATATTATTTTTATTAATCGTTTCCATTATAGCTGGTGTTCAGGAGTTATCATATCAGCTAATTTATAGATCTCATTGTATCCTCAAAGCTCATGAATGATGCGAGGATATAAATAGTAGGAAAAACAGATACGAATAATGTTACGCAAGGACGTAGTTTCCTTATGCACGAATTATGTCGTTTTGGATTTCCTTTGGAGATTTTATAATTGTGTTAGGTCACTGAGGAGGCGGTGTGTTCGTTTGTTCGTGTGTTACCAGCTACAGCTACAGCTACAGCTACAGCTGTGTACAGAGTCCTTCGGCCGCGGAGCTATTAATCTGCCGCGTTGAGGAAAACGGTGTTTTTGTTTTGTTATTGTGGTCTTTATCAGTAGTTTTGTTTACGGCCGCAGCTGCGGGCGGAGGGGGGCCGTGTATTGGTGGGATAAATTCTAATTATATTATTTTATTACCGCGGTATCACCAGTAATTAACGGTAATAATTCGGTGCAGACGGCGCAGCCCCAACCAATATTATCCGGTACTGTACCAAATGGCGTGCTGCTGTTGTCTGGTGGTAATTATTTCACCTTTTTGTTTACGTGCGATTGAAAATAAAATTTTACTGAGATGTATATTTAGTATATCCCATTAAGAGGTGAGCACTCCTCCCCCCGTGGGTCCCTCCGTCATTGGGGCCGCGTCAAGTTGTAAAAAAACGAACAAAGCCAATCCGCAGCGTGGTCTCCTTGCCGCTTCGGCAGAGGTGAACAGGTCCAGCCGCTCCGCCGCCAGCAATCGATCAAAACACCGTCCGCATGCTAATCGAGTAACGTGTGCAATTGTAATAATACCAATTTCCTCTGCTTTGCTGGTCACGTTGCCAGCGGGCAGATATTCTAACACACATAACTTTGCCAATTAAAATAATCATTACAGAAACATTCAAGTTTTCCTGTTGCGGCGCGTGCGCGGCTCAGCCACCGACACCGGCACCGGCTGGTACGCGGACCACCGGACCACCAGACCACCGTCAGTACACCAGCAGTCCAGTCAGCGGTCACATAAGAGAAGATGAGAAAAAGAGATTTATTAAAAAGAATATCATTGCTCAAATGGAAACAGTTGAATCTAAAAGAGATTGAATTCTGATTTTTTTGGAGATTGATATGGAAGATATCTTATCACTCTCCGCAATTGATTCGAATAAAATGATACTTGAAAGTTACACTAAAGTCTAGCAGTCATTGAGGCTATTTCGCTCACATTGGTTCTGCAGTCGTCTCGACTTTGAGTGTTTTTGTAAGTCTCATTGTAAGAGGCCACGTATCAGTTCCGTACGTCACCTCCGGCAGCGCGGACGAATTGTAGACTTTTACCATCAGACGCATCACAGTGCTGACTGTCGGATGCTGCTGACTGCTGAACGATGCCTTGCAGAGCTGGATTTGTCTGACCTAAACTATTTATCCGCAGATAAATTCCGAGGAATTTCACCCCGCCCTCTTTGTTTTTATCTATAACATACCGCTGCGACGGTTTGATATTACGTAGACTTCCGGTGTGGATTCCGTAGAAACACGTTCCCCCCGCCTCCCCTCTCCCCTTGTG